>OOFC01051981.1:20117-31579 GCA_900323345.1 Pseudochromis fuscus
TCATAATAATAATGAATAATAATAATAATAATAATAATAATAATAATAATAATAATAATGATAATGGTTTGGATTTATATGGCGCTTTTCTCTGGAAGTCCAGACTCAAAGCGCTCGCACAGGGACCATTATTCATTCACACCCATTCACACTGGTGGCGGTAAGCTAAGTTAGCCACAGCTGCCTGGGGCAGACTGACAGAGGCATGGCTGCTAATTTGTGCCTATGGCCCCTCCGACCGCCACCGACCCATTCATCCAACATTCATGCAGGGCAAGGTGGGTAAAGTGTCTTGCCCAAGGACACACCGACAATGACTGGGATGAGCGGGAATCAACCATCGTCCCCATATTTTCTTCTTCTCTTTTTCCAACTCTTGCTCACCTGCTTTTACTACCAGTGAGTTTATTTGCTTCCTGCTCAGGTAGAGTTTTTATCTACAAAGTTTCGAACAAAACAGTTTTTCACAGATCTGCAGTTACTGAGCTTATACTGTCGACGTTACATGTATCAAACAAAATTAATTGTTCATCTTCTCTGTCCTCCAGCTCTGGTCTGTGTGGTTCAAGTGGATGGGACTCCTTATCTATGTCAGACAGATGAGGTTGGAGAAATCTGTGTGAGCTCAGGAAGCACTGGTATCGCTTACTATGGCCTCCCAGGGATGACCAAGAACATCTTTGAGGTCAGAATCTTTTTAGTCCTGTAGATATGACAAAGTTCAAAGTTTCTTTAACTTTATTAATGGGTTGCAACAGTTACCACGGCAGACATGTCTTACTCACTTTTTTCTTTTTTACTTCAAATTGTCCAGTAGCAAAATGAAATACATTCATGAAATAAATTAGTTTAGTTCTTAAAAAGTAAATTGAAGAGAATAGTCAGTAATTTTAGACAGTAATATTAATTCATTTTTAGAAATTCAGTGTGAATTTCAGAGGTTTAAAGTGTTGAACACTTTAGACTCCTCCCTTCACATTATGTCAAAATATTTCTGGAATTAAAAAATGTCTTTTTTAAATATATTTCCAATAACTAATATTTTTACAGTGATTTTGAGGTTGAGGACATAATATTTTTTGTTCTTCATCCCTGAATGTGTGGATTTAACATTGTTGTGTTGTGTTGTGTTGTGTTGTGTTGCGTTGTAGACGATCCCAGTAACAATGTCTGGAGTCCCGATCAGTGACAGACCATACACCAGAACCTCGCTGCTGGGATTTGTCGGACCAGTAAGTAAAACCTCATTCATCTGGAGTTTTTTTTAACTCCTCCATCCTAAACACAAACTTTCTCGCTCGCTGTTTAAATTGTTCAAATTTCTATTTTCTTGTCTTGTGTTTGTATGTCACAGAAGAGTTTTGAACAAATCTTAAATAGTTTTGGATGAAAATAAAAACTTTTAAAAAAAATAAATAAAAAGTTTTACAGGTAAAAATAAGCAATGTAAAAATATTTTGTTTTTACAGTTGATCAAAGAACCTGTAAATATAATTCTTCAGCAACATGAATACAATGGTACAAATGTAATTTGATTTAAAAAAAAAAAACTTGTCTAGAAATAATACTCCTCTATTCAGGATTAATTCACTGACATTCTTTTATTTAGAAAAGAACCACTTTGATATAAATGCTCTTTTATACAGAAAACATCAGAATACTTCTGTTTAAGTTCAAAAATTCATTCAGAGCCAGACTGTATATAGAGAAACAAATATTTGTCAAGTTAAATTTTCTCAATTCAAGGAAAACTATAAAAGACTTCTGGGAGGAGCTCAGAGTAGAGCTACTGTTTCTCAGCATCCTCCACACAGGAGCCAGTTGAGGTGGTCCTGGTCACCTCTCACTGGAGTTTTATCAGGTACTGCCAACTATGTGGAGACCCAGAGGTCCGAACCAGAGGGATCAGATCACCCAATTGGCCAGAGAGAGGCTGGGGATCTCCTGGGATAAGCTGGAGGAAAGATGTCTGGGCCTCCCTGCTCGTCCGACTGCCACCGCGACCTTGATGGACTTAGCAGTATAGAAGATGAATAGATCGAGTGCAGGAATATCTGGCTGCAGATGTTCTGACTGACTTTTATTGCCCTGGTCCCATGACACAGTTGGTCTTTATGGTTTTGGTTTTGTGTTTTTTTACATATGTGTATCAATTTTGGGAATATCACTGTGTGTGTTTTGCTGTGTTACTTTTTTTCAATGAGCTGCTTCCTCTCTTGGACACTCCTGCAAAGATTTTTAGTGTCAAGAAAGTTTTTCTTAAGGTTTCCTGGTTAAATAAAATAAAAGAGTTATCAGTCGACACCTGGTTTGTAATGTTTGATCTAAAAGCATTGAGGGAGGAGGCAGAGTTAATAATTTACAGGTCTTCATTTAAACCTTTTTAATGTCTGCAGCTTACATGCACCATGAGCTGCATGCTGTACAGATACCCACTAACCATCTGTGTTCTCCTTCCAGGACAGTCTGGTGTTTGTTGTGGGGAAGATGGATGGGCTGATGATGGTCAGTGGGCGGAGACATAATGCTGATGATGTGGTCGCCACCGCACTGGCAGTGGAGCCAATGAAGTTTGTGTACAGAGGAAGGTAAATCTAGGAAGACACTTCTTGACATATCATAATCTCTGTTGTCCAGAGTGTGTTCTGCACTGTTTTCTGCTGAGTTGGGTTATGTTGTTGTGTGTTGCAGGATTGTTACAGTTACTGACAGTTACAGTGTGTTGTGTTTGTATCTGCAGAATAGCAGTGTTTTCTGTGTCCGTGCTGCACGATGAGAGGATCGTTGTTGTTGCAGAGCAGCGGCCGGATGCTTCAGAGGAAGATAGCTTCCAGTGGATGAGCAGGGTCCTCCAGGTAATAGTGATAAAGTTTAATTGCACTGCATTTATCAAAACCAGTGTCTAAAAGTGCTTTACAACAAATAAACTCACACTTGAATGTCCCATCAAGTAAAGACTGCTTTGTCCATCTTATTGCTGAGTCACTTTTAATTAAAGAAATATACCTTGTTTTATGGGATGGGACAGTCAGATACTTAAGTATTGCATTATTTTTTTTAATCTAATTTGCAATGAAAGTGTGTAATAGTCAGTCCTGACTGTGCTGTACATCACCAGCAAAATCAAACCCACAAAATAAACAACCAGGAAACATGGATACTGTTCCCAGGCATTTAACAACAGAGGTATGTAGGTGTTTATGACATCTGCCTCCTGCCCATGGTGACAGTCCAGGATCAGAACAAGCTAACCTAGCCTGGACCTTAAAGAGCAACTGATAGAAACCTGGACCAAACGCCATAACGATGAAAATGAAAACAAATTCCTCTGGTTCACTCTTCAGCTTTGCTCCTTCTTGTTTTCTCTCTGTGTGTTTTCAGGCCATAGACAGCATCCACCAGGTCGGAGTCTACTGTCTCGCTCTGGTTCCTGCCAACACACTTCCTAAAGCTCCTCTGGGTGGCATCCACATATCTGAAACCAAACAGCGCTTCCTGGAAGGCGCCCTGCATCCCTGCAATGTCCTCATGTGTCCTCACACGTGTGTCACCAACCTGCCGAAGCCAAGACAAAAACAGCCAGGTAGATGTCTCTGCACGTCTCAGGGTTTGGACTGTATGTGTTGTTGTTGTGTGAGTTTTGTAACAATGTGTGATTGTGCTGTACAGAGGTCGGTCCTGCTTCCATGATTGTGGGAAACCTGGTGGCGGGGAAGAGGATCGCTCAGGCCTGCGGAAGAGATGTAGCACAACTTGAGGATAATGACCAGGCACGTAAGGTAGAGAGTTATCCTCATTTCACCCATGATGCACCTGCACATCTCAAACCACTGCAGACACAGGTGAGAACCCGTACACCTGAGGAGTGTAATGTCAGATACATAAAGCTGGCAGAGAGATGTGATACTTCAAATGTATGCAAAAAAAACCCAACTGACTTACCATTTATTACAATTCACCTGTCAACACATTAAATGTACAACAATCAGCTGATTGACTTGCGGTGCTGTGATTTTCAGATGTGAGCTCAGGGTAAAAACAGCTCCCCTGGTTCCTCACATATGATACATTGTTGTTTATGAGGCAGATGTTGCACACTGTGTGTGTCCTGTCCACTTCCTGCTTCACAATCAGTTCCTAAAATCTGAACTATTTCGTGATTGTCTCTGTCTAGATACCGGGCGTGTTAGTTTTTAATCACTGGCTGCTGTTGTCTGCGTCCCTGCAACTTATCTCCCACCATAAAATATAATTCAGTGCAACAAAGTAACAGTTTGTTGTTTAGCTGAAGCTGGAAAATCAAGATTGTTCGGCTGTAATCTTGTGTCGAATACAAACTCCTAATGATGTTTTGTCTCTGCGGTGATGCAGAATCTTCTACATCACGATGAATCCTGCAATCTAGACATTTCCACAGCTCAAGTGAAGTAGACCGGACTCTCACTTCCTGCTGTTCTTTAATGGCAAAACAATCCATCGTCGCCATCATCATCTTCCACTTCACTGCACCCTGCCACGTCTATCACCATACAACACTAATTTTACACTAATTCTCTCTGTGCTACTGTCTCTGTAGTTTCTCTACATCCAGGATGTTCTGCAGTGGAGAGCTCAGGCCACGCCGGACCATCCTCTGTTCCTGGTCCTCAATGCCAAGGTCAGCTCAAATGTTTTTACTGTGTAATTATTTAAGATGGGTCATATACTACAGAGTAACATATCCATATTGTATTACACTGAATTTCCTGAAAGTTTATTTGAGAAACTAACTTTATAGATAAAACTTATAGACATTGATTAAATAACTAATAAATAAAAGTGCATCAGGCTGTTATCAGTGTCGTCGTTGGTTACAATAAATTGGCAGCGCTGGGGGAAGGAGGTAATATTCAGAGAAAATCCAAGATAAAAGTTATAAATTCATGAGAAAAAAATGGGATGTTTATGGAAAGTATTATGAAGTTGTATTTTTTTGTTTATTACTTTCTGAGATTGATGTGGTAATTTTGTGACAGCAATACTGGATATTGTCTGAAATTAAAGTTAAAAATTCCTGGACAAATTTATAAGAAAATACTTAGGCATTCCCTTAACTAAATTTGTAATTTAAAAGGAAGAAGACAAATGTATGGGGAAAATCTCATCTTAAATTCTCTGATGAGAAACTTTTCTTCCTTCTAATATAAACCAGGGATGCTGAAGTAAAACCTGCCTCCAGTGTTAAATAAAAATGACAGTGCAGGCAAATGTTCCTGTGGTTTTTATTCAGGGGACCGTGGCGAGTACAGCTTCCTGTCTGCAGCTGCACAAGCGAGCAGAACGAGTGGCAGCGGCACTGATGGGGCGAATGAACACCGGAGACCACGTGGCGCTCGTCTACCCGCCAGGTACAAAAACAACAACAAAATATCTGCTGCTGCTCATCTGCTCCCTGTACTTTCATCCCTGAACTCAGCCACTTCTTCAACTGAAAATCCAAATACTCTGTGCAGGAATCGACCTGATTGCCACGTTCTATGGCTGCCTGTACGCCGGCTGTGTGCCTGTCACTGTCAGACCGCCACACCCTCAGAACCTGGCCACAACGCTGCCCACCGTCAAAATGATTGTCGAGGTGACTCACTCAAGAATGTAAGGTATTTAAAATTTTATCCTGTCAACTAAAGTGACATTGGTCTGTGTGCTGTAGGTCAGTAAGTCGGTGTGCATCCTCACAACACAAGCAATAATGAAGCTGCTGAAATCCAAAGAGGCTGCAGCCGCTGTGGATGTCAAGAGTTGGCCGCCAGTGCTCGACACAGGTGAAGTGAACAGACAAACCGGCTAATTTACATGTGTAGTGCTTCAAAACAAAAGATCAACACAATTCAGCTCAACCAAGAGCTGCTCGTCTCACTCTGCACATCTTCACATATCAGTGAGGAAGGATGTCTGGTCCAGTTTGTAGAAACATCTGTGTCTCCATATTTATATTCACAGCTGATCATTATTCATTACCATTATCATCATTATTGATTCCAGATGGAGCTTTATGGGCCACGTCACCTCATCAGCTTTACCTGAAACCAATGCTTTGAAATAATATTCACAAGCAAGGAATACACATCCACAACATTTATATCAAACTTCTAGTAAGTATGGTGTACATTTTCGGACATCCTCAGGTCTCAGAGTGAGGTGTCAGGTAACAGCAAAACCTGTCATTTGTCAGTCCAAACTGACTCATTTGTCAAACCAAATGGTGTCAGATGAAACGGTGTCAGGCTTCAAAATAAAAGTCAGCCAAAACGGCCTCAGAATAAACAGCCTTAGAATTAAAGTCATCAGACAAAACAACCTCAAATGAAATGGCCTCAGGCGTTAAACACGACATGATGTTTTATTTGGAACAAACCGGAAGTACAAATTACGTCATCAGTATTCAACGGTGAAAATGTCTAACATTTTAAATCAAACAATATGCTGATATATCATTTCAGTAGCATAAAATAAAAGCAAAACAACAGCTTTCTACTTACTCTGGTATCTGACACAGCAGAATTGCAAACCCCTGGCAACCTTGTTGTCGTTTTTTACCGTTGAATATTGAAGATGTCATGTACTTCCTGTTCCTTCAAAACAAAACATGTCATGTTTTACAGCCTGAGACCATTTTATTTGAGGTTGTTTTGTCTCATGTTGTTTTGTCTGATGACTTTAATTTTGAGGCTCTTTTATCTGACACTGTTTCTTCTGATGCTTTTTGGTTTGACAAACGGTTGGTTTGACAGGTTTTCCTGATACCTGACACCTCACTCTGACACCTGAGGATGTCCTAAAATGTACACTGTAAGTAAGAATATTTTTAATGAGGGGATCCTAATGTGGATCATGGAAGAACAAATACATAAACAGAAGAAAAAACTCCTAACTTCGTCTGTCTCCGTCCTGCAGATGACCTCCCCAGGAAGAAGAGTCCTCAGATGTACAAGCCCCCAACCCCAGAGATGTTGGCGTACTTAGACTTCAGCGTGTCCACAACTGGCATCTTAGCAGGGGTCAAAGTACGTTGACGGAGATGCATGACAAGATATTTTACTGCATCCCTGAGAAAATCACAGTGGTGTCTGTGGTTGAATTTTACTGCAGGACTTGGTTTCTGTGAATTATTTGTGTCTCTTTATGTTTTCCAGATGTCTCATGCTGCCACCAGTGCCTTGTGTCGCTCCATTAAACTGCAGTGTGAGCTCTACCCATCCCGGCAGATCGCCATCTGTCTAGATCCATACTGTGGCCTCGGCTTCGCTCTCTGGTGTTTGTGCAGGTGAAACCAGCAGCTTTAAACTGACAAACAACAGCAATGAAACCTGGAACCAATATTTGGCCTCAAGCATGGAAGTTTTTCTCTTAATTCTTATTTCTACCCAAAGCAAAAAAAATATGCAAACAGTACATGCAATTCATAAAACATGCTCTGACAGTGAGTTCCTCTTAGAGCCAGACTGATTTCACATTGGTATCAGTGTAGATTTTTTCCAATCCATGCTGACATAACAATTTTTTAGAAGAGTTAAAGCAGAAAGTTTTTTTTCTGATTTATTGGTGTCATAACCCAGTTTGTCTAGCAGAGACAACAAGCTAGGGCACAATGGAAATATGCGTTTCACTTTCTTGTGTCACCCATGCAAGCTTTTGTGGTTGTGCCTTGTATGACCATTGAAATTTTGCAAAATAAACTCAACTCATCTCAACAGCTAATGAATGAATAGTAGATAGCCATGTAGCTACTTTCATGGAAAGTACATAAGCAGCTTCCCATCAATGTTCTGGATTCATTGTTTGGTTCCTTCAACTGAACAGTTGGTGTCATTGGATTTACAATATTTAGTAATTAAAAGTACATTCACTCAGCTGCTATGCTGTAGTACAGTTTACAGGTACCTGTACTTTACTTGTTGTATTTTCATGGTATTTTCTGCTACTCCCTACTTCCACTCCACTACATTTCAGAGAGAAATATTCTACTTGTTATTATTTTCACAGCTATACTTGCTGTTCAGATCCATATTTCAGTGAGTGGGCAGTTAGGTGTGGGACTACTTCTCCACAGATGCTGATGGAGTTGTTTGCAGTGTATAATAATGTAAACTGTTCTTTATTAAAGTTTTTAATTGAAGAAAGGAGCCAAGTGAGGACCTTTGCAAAATCATATTGCTGTAATCATCCACATTACTGCTCAAAAATTCACTGTATCACTAGCATATTTGGTAATCTGTGAATTTTTTCTCCATGTAACATCACACCTCAGTTGGGCTCTAGGTCTTTTCCATGATATGAAGTGCATTAGATCAGACCTGGGCACAGGCTTCAGTGAAACAACAGACCGGCTACTAACATTTGTTTATTGATCACATTACCAACCATGTTCAGTGTTTAGTTTTCATGGAGGTCAGCAGTGAACCTGTGTGCAACAAACAAAAACACTTGAGCTGTCTCTTGTGGATTTAATGTTCTTAATAAGATGCTGTTTGGAGTCATTCTCAGTGGAATAAATGCTGAAGAATGAATGTAAGAGCACAGTATGTTTTCTTTATTTAATTAGTCATAAAAATGAGGTACAGTATGACAAAAATTTGTGTGGCCCCCAGTAACTATCTGAATTTCTTATGTGGCTCCTGAGGAAAAATAGTTGCCCACCCCTGTGTTAAATGCTAAATTAGATGTGCACTTTGAAACCTGCAGAAGAGCAGCAGACTGAAGTGCAAACCACAAACCAACAAGCAATGTAATAAATGCAACAAACTGTTTCATGCGTTTGGACTGTTGATTCGTGTGTTCCTGTATTCTCACTCAGTCTCTCTGTTTGCCTTCATGTCTTTGTTTTCAGTGTGTACTCAGGCCACCAGTCAATCTTGGTTCCCCCTCTGGAGCTGGAGAGTAATGCATCTCTGTGGCTGGCAGCAGTCAGTCAGTACAAAGTGCGTGTCACCTTCTGCTCTTATTCGGTCATGGAGATGTGCACCAAAGGCCTGGGATCTCAGACAGAAGCTCTGCGGGTCAGTTTTTCTCATCATTTGTTGAACTGTGTCACTGTGGGGAAGCAACAAAGTTCCACTACATTTCAGAGGCTTTCTTCAATTACTGCTTTTCCCTGTGAGGTTGTTTCACTGTAATTACAGAAACAGAGTCACATTACTCAGGAGTGAGACTCTGTAGTGCTCCGACTCTGAATGCTGAACTGTCTGCAGCATTTCAGATGGGGATGTCAGTTTGCAAACCTTGTCTTTAGTTTAAGTCAGTGTAGTCAGAGTAATACAAAAATATATTAATATATGTTTAGCTCCCACAGTCGTCTAGCGATTGGAGTCTGGTCCAGTTTGTAGGAAACATCTGTGTTGAACATTTTCACAGTTCTTCTTGATGCATGTCTTTTTTTCTTGCTTCTAAATCCAGTTGCGAAACGTCAACCTGTCCTGTGTGCGAACCTGCATGGTGGTGGCAGAGGAAAGGCCTCGTATATCACTCACCCAGTCCTTCTCAAAGATCTTCAAGGACCTGGGACTTTCACCTCGAGCTGTTAGCACCACCTTCGGCTGCAGGGTGAACGTGGCCATCTGTTTGCAAGTAAGCAGCTGTTGTGAGAGTTATTTTAGGGTCAAAACTGGTTATAGATATATGCAGCAATTCTGTTAAACCTCAAACATCATCATCCTTGCAGTGTGAATTGGTAACACTTTAAAAGGGTGAATATTGATGATAATTAATTCCACAATGTTACTGGAAAAGGAAATAATCATGCAGACCGGTGATTCCCAACCAGGGGCAACTTCTGCTGTTTTCGGGGGGGTGCATGAATAGATCAACTGAACCTGAAAAACAAGGTATTTACAGTTCTAGCAGTAGGAATCTACAGCCAACAGTAAGACAAATGATTTAAATAGATAATGGTGAATAAGGTTGAAGTGAATAAAGGATTGGAATGATGGATAACAGGTTGGAAATTGTAAACTAAAATTAAAACAAAACTGTTAGCTAACAATGTGGCTAACTGACAAAGGTGTCAAAACATTGTGACTGTCACTTCACAGTAATTGAGAAATAGCTGAAAAAGCTTTTAGTAATGGAAGTATATTAAAATATAAATCTTAAATTAAAGTCAAACTAAACATAGGAAAAGGATCTTTCAAAAATATCCACATCTTTATAATGAAGTGGCTGCTGTTGATTGGTTGAAGTATGCAGCCAAGAAACCTTGATGTATTTATTTGCTGACATCCTGTAGCAGAAGGTAAAATGCAAAAGGGAACCAATAAAAAGTTTTCAAATGTAAAACTTGTGTTACTAAGTAAACTGGAAACTTATAGTGAAACAAATACTGAAAATTATAGTTATAATTAATCTTACATGAATCTGAATTAGGTTGAGTAACATCATGTAAGTATTGATGTTTTTATGTCGACACAGTTGTCAAGTTTGTCACGGTTGGTAGGAGGGAGCAGGACCCAGGAATGCAGATCTTCAAAATCAAAATTTCTTTAATAAAAGAACCAACATAGAGCGCTGCACAAAAATGGCAGGAGGAAAATACAAAATACCAAAACTGCTTTGGAAAACTCAAAACTTCATCAAACACAAGAACAAAAATCAAAACCCAGGAGAAAAACCAGGAGAAAAACCAGTAGAGACACGGGGAACACGGGACGCAGAAACACAACGAACTAGCACCAGACAAAGAGACACGGGAGGTTAAATACACTGGGGTAACGAGGGTAAATGGATCACAGGTGGAGAGGACAATCAGGGAAGACTGTGCAGACGAGACAATCAACTCAGGTGTGAACAGGAAAGAACACAAGAGACGAGAACTCAAAATAAAACAGGAAGTGACACCACAGAAAACACTGAAAACCCAAAACATCAAACTCCAAACTAAAAGTACATCTCACACAGAAAACAATCACAAGGCAACAAATCACAAAACTCAACACAAGAAAACAGGAAATCCAAAGTAGAAATAATAACAAAAAGTCCAGGAGGAACAACTCAGGGAGGATGTCCTGGGCCAACAAACTTCAGACAGTTCACAAGAGCGACCCAAGGGTCGGGTGAACACAGGAAACAGTTCATGGGGAAGGACCAAAGGCTGAGTAGACTGGGGAAACAGTTCAGGAGGATGGCCCAAGGGCCGAGCAGACCGGGGAAACAGTTTGGGGGGACGACCTGAAGGCCGAGTAGACCGGGGAGACAACTCAGGGGGACGGCCCAAAGACCGAGCAGACCATGAAGAAGAAGACAGTGGCGACCCTCTGGCAGATGAGCCGGAGGCCGCTGGCGAAGACCATGGCGAAGACAATGGCGACCCTCTGGCGGGTGAGCCGGGGGCTGCTGGCGAAGACCGTGAAGACCCTCGAGCAGACGAGTATGAAGCCAGCGTCGGCAAAAACCCTCGGGTGGACGAGCATGAAGCCGGTGTCAGCGAAGAC
>OOFC01051981.1:31599-55383 GCA_900323345.1 Pseudochromis fuscus
AAACACTGAAAACCCAAAACATGAAACTCCAAACTAAAAGTACATCACACAGAGAAAACAATCACAAGTCAACAAATCACAAAACTCAACACAAGAAAACAGGAAATACAAATTAGAAACACACCGAACAGAAACACATCATGACAGTTTACAGAATAATGCTGATGTAGTCTGACTGTTCATTTATTTTCTCCTGTGGCTCTTAAGTGTTTTTTTACACAATCCCTGGTGATTTTGTTTGTTTATATTTGTGTGCGTGTGTGTGCGTGTGTGTCCATGAATATGATTCCATGTGCAAATATATATGTTTATGATTTATCTGTCCTGTCAGCCCAACAGGTTAGGGAAACTGGCTGAGCAGGTACTGTGGGATCAGGGTGGCTGTGTGTGTGTGTGTGTGTGTGTGTGTGTGTGTGTGTGTGTCTGAGTCTGTGTGTGTGTGTGTGTCTGAGTCTGTGTGTGTTCATGTGCGTGTTTGTTGTTTACCCTGCATGATGTTTGAACATGCTTAACCTCGGTTCACTGATTTTATTTTGGTTGTTCTTGCTTCAGCTTTCCTGCTGTTCGTTTTAGTTTTCAGAGTTTATTTTTACAACACTGTGTGGCTGCTTTACATTTGACCTTGAGATGGCAGCATGAACTCTGCTGGGATCATCAGAGGGTTTGTAATCTGGAGAGTTGATGTTTAACCCAAATCTTTTTTACACGATGTACTGCAGACTTTACTTCAATGTTTTGTTTTTTAATAGCAAAAGTATGTTTCACTTTTATTTCTTTATATTTTGGAGCACTACAAATATTTTAAAAAATTACAAGAATTTACCACCTTCAGTTTCCGTGTCACGTCCAACAGACTGAATGATAAGTAAGATCTACAGAAAATAAAGAATCTTGGAGAGGAGGGTAATATAATACAACACAAATTGACGAAAAATGGAAAAAAGATTGTAAAGACATAAAATTTTAAGCAGAACAAATTCTGACTTTAATTTGAGCCATGTTTGAGAAAAGAAAAGCCATGGTCACAATACAGTTTAGACTCATGGGAATACTTGAAAATAAAGAGCTCATACAACTAAGATGTCCGTGTCCAAAAGTCGGTTCTCAAGCAGAATTCCCTCGTCATGGATGATTTCATAAAGGCCGCCATTTTAAATATTTGAGCCAATCTGAATGGTACACATGTGCTCAGCATGTGGAAGCTACACATGGTGTGTTAGACGGCAGGAGCACTGGGACTGTTGATACATTACTCACACACCTGCTACAAACCTTCTCAGTCACTTTGCTCTGTCTGTACTGACAACACCAGTGGAGCATCAGTGCACCGGCAACACAATCACGGCAGCTCACTAAAACACTCACAACTTTTCATAAATAGTTAAATATGCATGAATTTTTTTTCTGATGGGCTCTCAGTATTACAAGCTATTAACCTACGCAGGTACAGTACAGGCCAAAAGTTTGGACACACCTTCTCATTTTTTCTTTTTTTCTTTATTTTAATGACTATTTACATTGTAGATTCTCACTGAAGGCATCAAAACTATGAGTGAAGACGTGGAGTTATGTACTTAACTAAAAAAGATGAAATAACTGAAAACTTATTTTATATTCTAGTTTCTTCAAAATAGCCACCGTTTGGCCTGATTACTACTTTGTACACTCTTGTCATTCTCTCCATGAGCTTCAAGAGGTCGTCACCTGAAATGGTTTCCACTTCACAGCTGTGACTTATCAGGGTTCATTAGTGGAATTTCTTGCTTTATCAATGGGGTTGGGACCATCAGTTGTGTTGTGCAGAAGTCAGGTTAAGTCCTATTGGACAACTGTTAAAATACATATTATGGCAAGAACCAATCAGCTAACTAAAGAAAAACGAGTGGCCATGATTACTTTACTTTACTCTACAATGTAGATAGTCATGAAAATAAAGACAACGCATTGAATGAGAAGGTGTGTCCAAACTTTTGGTCTGTACTGTATTTATGTCCCATTTTCTATTCCTTTGATCTGAAGCTGAGGTTTAAATAAAGTAAAAAGAAAAAACTTTGTATTCTTAAACCTAAATATTCTCTGAGCTTAAAATCACAAATTTACCTCTCAAAAAACTGAAACGTGGATTTTTTTGACTCTGAACTTCACTTTTTGAAATTATGGGTTTTTTTTTTTCCTCTGTCTTATTATCCATCTTCCAAAGCTTTTTTCCACACAGCTGAACAACTTTTTTTCAGCTGTTTCTTTGGCACAGAGCAGCAGATGAACTGGATTGTTGATATTTTCGTGAAACCTCTGCTCGTCTCTGACTTCCGGCATCACTCCACCCACATTCAGTGTCATCACTGGTCTCTCTGTTCGATCACACAGAATGAAAACATCATGTGTTGTGACTGATGACAAAGCCCAAGCAGAGGGAAGGATCAATGACCATGATCAGTGTTTGAGAAATAGTTCAGTTCAGCTGCAAAACAAATCAACACCATGAAACTGACGCCATGTTTGTGCATTTTTTAGAATCATTTCAAGGTTTACTTTCTAGTGTCAGTGTCAGGATTCCCGCTGTGTCACACTCGGCAGCATCAGATTCAGGCGATAGAGAAACTTGTTCTAACTGTCGTAGCCTGGCTGGTCGGCTTTTGGCTGCCTCCTGCTTCATAATCAGCCTCCACCTCCCGTCCACCTGTTCCTGTCACAAGAGTCACATCATTCACTCATGTCTGCTTCTGCCTGTGCTGTTTTTATTTTTAGGGCACCGCTGGACCTGACCCAACCACTGTTTATGTCGACATGAGAGCTCTGCGACACGACAGGTACAAATGTAGCACAATCAATGCTTTAATACAATTTTCAAATCTGCGCATAAACTGTATATAAACCAGATTTATTTTTCAGTTATCTATTCTCCAGTCCTGGAAAACTCCTGGAAATTAATACAAACAAGTAAAATGTCCTGAAAACCACTGAGTTGTCCTGGAAAATAATTTGGACAGTGTCGTCTTTTGCTGAGTCTCTATTTTTCATGATGTACTGTACTGTGATGATTACACAATTACCACTTGTATGTTCTACAAGATCAAATTCACAATTTTATGAGAGATAAAAACAAAAATATAACCTGAGATTAGAGTCAAACATCTACAAGAAAAGAAATCTGGATATTTTCTGACATTAATGTCAAAGAACTGAATGAAATATTGTCAGACTATTGTCGGACAATTGTGTGAAATGAATGAAAAAAGCTGAAAATAAAGTCTGAGAATGAAGTCGATTCTACAGTCTCTTATGTCACAGAAAATGTCCCAGTAAAGTGTTTGTTTGAAAATAGTGGGAGGCCTGTTAACATCTTTATTTACATGTGTTGAAAACTGAATAAAATGGGGGATGTGAAATTGTGTTTAGTCTTATTTTGTGTGGTCTCCAGGGTTCGTCTGGTCGAGAGAGGGTCACCACATAGTCTGCCGCTGATGGAGTCTGGGAAGGTAAAACATCATTTTAAAACATTTACTGAAACACTGCAGTACTGAGCTGTGTGTTAATGTGAGACGTTGCTGTCGGCTGTCGTAGATCCTCCCCGGGGTGAAAGTGATCATCGCAAACACAGAGACTAAAGGACCCCTGGGAGACTCCCACCTCGGAGAGGTGAGTCACAGTCATCTCCAAGTTCCAAGTTATTTTTGACATCTTAACAATAAAGGACAGTATAGTATCAGTGCCATTGTAGGTGGAAAAATATTTAATAGATATTGATATTAAAGTTGTGAATTTATAAGGAACAAAACCTGAAATTCTTTGAGATCACAGCTGTAGTTTTTGAAAAGAAAAACTCAGATCCATGTGAAAACACTTTGTATAGCAACATATTTAAAAAATGTAAATTTCAATTTATGAGAAGAAAATTCATAAAATTCTAAGAAAAAAACAGATATTCTCTGTAAAGATACAAAATGACAAGGAGAACCTCAAGACTCAAAGAAAATCAGAGAACCATGAGTTAACTTTGCAGCTGCATTTAAAAAGTCCCAAAAGACATTTAGAAATACAAAATATGTTAAACAAATGTTTTTTTTCATCATCAAATGACTTGATAATCCAAATCATTGTTTTATCTTTTCCTTGTGAATTTGCCATCTTTGTTTTGGAGTTTTTCTCAGAGTCTCCGTCTCCAATGAGTGAGACTTGTGTAGGAAGGTCCATTCTGTAGCATGAAGCCTGGACAAAGAAACAGAAGTGATCCCTCCACCAGGAGTTGGTCTGTTTGTGTTTATTTACTGTTGCAGTGAAAACACTGAGTGATTATGGATGATGTGTTGACAGATCTGGGTGAGCAGTCCTCACAATGCTACAGGCTACTACACAGTTTACGGGGAGGAGGCGCTGCACGCCGACCACTTCAACACCAAACTCAGCTTCGGGGACACACAGACGGTCTGGGCGAGGACAGGATACCTGGGCTTCCTGCGGCGCACCGAGCTGACGGACGCCAGCGGAGGTGAGAATCACGACTCGTTGCTCGGACTTCACAACCACAGAAAGCTGAATAAATGTGCCCCACATCCTCCTTGTCTCTCTGAATGTGATTTCCTGACAAATCTCTGCCTTTGTGTTTGTGTGTCAGAGCGCCATGACGCCCTCTACGTGGTCGGATCTCTGGACGAGACTCTGGAGCTGAGGGGAATGAGATATCACCCGATTGACATCGAAACCTCTGTCATCCGATCTCATAAGAGCATCGCTGAATGGTGAGTAACCGGCTTGTTAAGGACATTACTGGCCGCCAGCTTTCTTCTGTTAATGATATTTTTAACTCAACTGGAATTTCTGCTTTTTTCAATTTTCAACTGTACTTTCTTAGTTTCTATGACTTTTTTCAGCTGAATTTGACATATGCTTTTTTAAAAATTTACTTTATTTGTATGGTATTTGACTTTTTAAAATATTCAGCTTTTTTAATGCTCAACTTTTTTTCTTAATTTGATGTTTGTAAATCTACTTCTTTACAATTTGTTTTGTTTTCTTTTTTAAAAAAAACTTTTTTACTTTCTATGTTGTTTGTTTAATATTTTTTTTACTTTGTTCATTGTGTGTTTACTTTTTTCCCTTTTACACTTTTAAAGTAACGTTTTATGGTTTGAAAATGTAACATTGAACAGTTTTTAGTTTTCATACATTTTAAACGCCACTGTTGCAATGTATCTATTTAATGTAATGTAACTATTTCCAGCAATTCTTGGCAAATGATGTCAGCTCTGACAATTCACAGTTTTCCAGCAGGACGTATTGTTTGCAGTTCAGACTGAAGTTTTCGAGACAGATTTAAGAGAAGAAAACTGATGTTCCTCAATAAAACTCAGATATTCTCTGAGATTAACGTCACAAATAAAAACTGAAACTCTGAGATTATGGCCATAGTTTTGTGAGACAAAATGTGTTCTGACATAAAAGTTGCGAATTTATGAGGAAAATGCTAATTTTTATAGTATACATTTTTTATGTTTTGTTATAAATGTGTGACTTTAATTTCAGAGAATCACTGAGTTTGTCCTCACAGATGTATGAACTGCATGTTGTAGTTATGAAGTCAGATGTTGAGAAACCTGAATTCTTCTGTACTCATCTCTTTTTATTTATTTTATTAATCTTTCTCTCCTTTCTTCCATCTTCATCTTCCTTTTGCAGCGCTGTGTTCACCTGGACAAACCTCCTGGTGGTGGTGGTGGAGCTGGAGGGCTCGGAGCAGGAGGCACTGGACCTGGTGGCCCTGGTCACCAATGTGGTCCTGGAGGAGCACTACCTCATTGTAGGGGTGGTGGTGGTGGTCGACCCTGGTGTCATCCCCATCAACTCCCGGGGGGAAAAGCAACGAATGCACCTCAGAGATGGATTCCTGGCCGACCAGCTGGACCCCATATATGTGGCTTACAACATGTGAGGCTGCCGGAGGGTTTACCACCGCGCCCCCCACCTGACCCCCCACCCATGTAGCTTATTACACTGCAGGAGAAGAATGGACGTAGGCCCAGCGTTGGTGTGGCTTCTGTTCAATGAAAGAAACATAAATGATGCAAAACTTCCCTGAAAAATCCAACAAACCTCACGTCTGGTTCACTCCCAGTTTTCTTGCCTCAGCAAATAACGATTCAAAGGGCATTCCTTGTTTTATCAAAGTGAGTTTTGTACGTCTAGTAAAACTTGTGAGAGCAGCATAGCAGCTGGGGTTTGATGCTACAGTGTGCCAGACATCATTTCTTTCAGCCAGTCTCAGAAGTGATGACTGTCAGTTGTGTTTGCATAGAAGGAGTGATGCCAGAAGTCAAACCCTGACTCAGAATAACAGGTTTCATTCTGGCAGAGCCTGCTCACAGGTCTGATGCTTTTCAAAGAAAAATATAGCTTTCTATAGGTCCTCACATTACTGCCACTGTAGGTAAAAAATGGACAGGTTGGTAATTTTCTGAGGAAAAATTCAACTTTCCAGCATAAAAAAATAATCATAATAAAGTCATAATAAAAAACCCCAAATATTTAGTGAGATCAAAATCACACATTTAGGACAAAAAAAATTCTTGGAGAATAGTCTTGATTTAACGATGATTTTCTCTGGGATTAAAGTCACAACTTGATGAGGAAAGCATTAGAATATTTTCAACAAACAAAAACAACACCACACATTTCTGAGAAAACTGAGAATATTCTGTGAAATTAAAGTCACAGATTTATGAAGGAAAATCGTGAATATTCAAGATTAAAGTCGTAAGTTTACAAGGAAAAAAATTGTTTTCAGAGATTAAAGTCACACTTTTGTTTTAATCAATTCTGATATAAAGTCCTGAATAGGATAGATTCAATGCATTATGATGAGTTTCATTCTTACAGATTTGTAACTTTATAATCTCAGAGAATTTAGAGATTTTTAATGTAAATTTGTGTTTTTTCCTCATACATTTACAACTTCAGTCTCAGAAGTTCAGAATTTTTTCTCTGAATTTTACCACTCGCCTCTGGCTCCATAACACACTGTTGTACATTCCAGCTGAAGTCAACCTGTTTTGCGTTTTTGTCTATTTTTGTGTTGCAGCTCAGCTGTGATCATGTTTCTTTTACCAACAAAGAAGAAATGGCAATGTTTGTGTTATTTCTTTTTGTTGTTCATTCCAGCAGTACTTTAGTTTGTTGTGTCAGTAGCTTTAAAAAAATGTTGTGGTAAGTTATCCTGTTTTTAAAATCTAAAACGTGTAATATAGTTTTTGTTTTATCTGAACACAATGCAACATGAGTGATGTGAAAGATTTGAATGACTGTATACAGTTAAGTGCCGATCAGGAGATGGTGAAGAATATGTTAGCAACATGCTAAATTTTGCTAAATGAAGCCTTAAGAGTTTCCTCTCCCAGCCGGTGGATGAGGGAGAATATGCAGATGGAGGTTGGGAGTCCTGTTCTTATTTGCACCCAAAGTGTTTCATCTTTATGGCTATAAGATAAATATATTTGATGCCAAAATTAGCCATTACAAACCCACACACTTCATGAATATTTCAGTGTCTGTCCTTGTGCTGAATGTGTGTTTCACAGCGAAGGGTTGGAAGAAAGTGTCATAGGTTTTGGGTTTCGCTGCAGAAACCTGAGTGTCATAAGGTTGGGAAATGTTGCACGTACCATAATGAGTCAAGTATCTAATATGCTTGTGACTCCTTAACCTCCCAGCTTCATCACATTGACTTTGTAATATTGTTGCTTCTTTTTTTCTATGCTCACACCCATTCAGAACAAACAGGCTCCAGCCGCCTGCTGTAAGTATGTACAGGTTTTGTGTAAATTAACAGGAGGACACGACAGGAAGCATAACACAAAGACTAAAATCTGGTATACATGTGAACTTTTCCCTCACAAAAGGATTTGTAAAGAATTGTCACATGAACAATGGGAGGAAACGTGAAAGGCCTTGTGGACATTTTTATAATTTGATTGGGCGACAGATGAGACGAAGCACAAACAGAAGACAGCTGAGACATCGCAGCCTCCAGAGAAAAACTTTTTGTTGTTAACGTATGAAAAGAAACATTTGTCTGATATATGGTTAGTTGTCATTATTTTCATAACATGATTTCGTAATGAATAAAAAAAAGTGCTTTTAACTTGAGATGTTTGTCGTCACTGGCAGCTGAACGTTCCCGTCCTCTTCAATGAGAATTTAAAAATCCTTTTTACCAGCTGACAGGTGATCTCACTCATCATCATGTTCCAAATGATTTTAGACTGAATGTTATGTAATATGTAACATTTTATCCATTATGAAAAGATCATCATTATATCAACTCTACAATGATTTAAAAAGAGCTTGTTCCATTAAAAACAACATTAATATGTTATGTCAGAGAATTCTATGTAAAGGCATCATTTGTTTGTGGTTCCAGATCCTTTTTTACATTAAATATATGAATAGTGTATTGGTTTATCTAATAATGTCTGAGTAATAAATAGAGTATTTTCAGCTTTTTAATGCTTTTGTGGTATCGTTCAGAGCAAGGTCATTCAGGGTACATTGACACAATCCCTCTCTAGCATGTTATTGGAAAATATTAATCATATTGATTGTTCTTGTTTAGAGTTTTAGTCCAGAATAGTCAGACAGCATCTGTCAGTGGAGAAACACAGAGGGAGGAGTCACAGCAAGTGAAGAGAGAAAATCAGTGCACAGCCAGATTTAAAAGAGGAATTTCCAAGACAAGAAAGACGAAGATGGGAGAGATTAAGAAGGAAAAGTTAACAAGCTGTTTAATTAATTACTGTCATGTAATACACAGAAATTTAAAGGCCTGACTTTGGCAGTGTGTGTACATCTCCAAATGCCAGGATGCTGCCTACATTTGGGCATACATGGATCCTGTCCTCAAGAATATTCCTAAATATATAATTTTATTACCCACACATCCACCTTTGATCTGATGGAGAGAAACTTTCATCTCTTCTATGTCATGGTCCATCGGGATTCAGGTTTAAAAGAGTCACTTGGAACTTGGACAAGGCAGCACCAGACTGACCTGGAGGAACGATCAAAGTAACAGCAGAGGGACTGATACAACAAGTGACAAAACATTCTGTGACTTGCTGGGAAAAACTTTCAAGAACATCCACCTCTTCTACGTCAAAGATGAAGAAGTGAGATGCTATGATGCCCTCATTCAACCCATGAAACCTGTGCCTGCAACATGAAAAGATCATCAGGTTACTCCTGAGGGAAAGAAGCTCTCATTACAGGTGATTGTCCTGCTTTTGGTGTGAACCAACTTCAGCCACTTTTGATCCCAATGAGTATGTTAAGACCAGCCAGGCATCAAAGTGGATGATGCTGTCATCTACCTGCTACACCACTCACTTTCTCACCTGAAGAGCACTGGGAGAGTCATGTTCTTTGACTTCTCCAGTGCTTTCACTATCCAGTCATCACTGCTGAGGGGGAAGCTGGAGGGAGTGGGAGTGGACTGTCACCTGGCTGCATAAACCATAGACTACCTCATCAACAGACCACAGTACATGAGGCTTCATGACTGTGTGTCTGATGTAGTAGTCTGCAGCACAGGAGCTCTACAGGGAACCGTGCTCTCACCCTCCTCTTCACCTTCGACACATCACACTTCAGATTCAACACGGACATTTGCCACATCCAGAAGTTCTCTGATGAGTATGATGAGTATGGTATCAGTGCTTCTGCTCACACCACACCTCTTGCCGTAATAGTGAGGGAAATGGAGCAGGCGGACAGCAACAAAGTTCGAGGAGTTCTCACCAAGACAGCAGCAGATCACATTAACTCTGGAGAGTGGATTGTAATTATATGACAAGAATTGGTGGATGGCAAAAGATCATCAATAAAGAGGCAGTGAACTCTTCCTCCTAGTGGCAGTCAGTTTCATCTGAAGCCAAGAGCGGAGGATGTGTACTTCACTCAACAACAAAACATCCTGGTGACTGAGCGTGTGAGCAGCACAAGAGCTCTATTACTCCTCAAGCTTTTGATGATTCATAGAACAGAAACACATAAGAGCAGCTTGAGACGAGGTATATTTCTACATACATAAACATCTGTGCAATAGCACTGAATTTGACTCGTTTTTTAATAGTTTTTTCTAAAAATTTATATTACTAAGTTATTAATACATGCCTATATGAGGACAACTTTCAATGCAATCTGAATTGCTATAGATAACACCTAATTGTTCAGGTTTTTTTTTATAAATATAAATGTTTTAAAAGTGACTTTGTTAGCAGATGCACTGTAGACTGTTCTGCGACTGGATAAAACTAATCAATAAATGTGTTCTGATGAAATGTGCACCTAAAAGGGAATTTTGAATAAAAAAAACATACAAACATCTTATTTGGTTTGTATGTTTGTTTTTTGATTGATTCAATGTATTACATTAATTAATGATAATATGTTTTGAAATCATAACATTTTGACTGAAGTTGAAGGTAAAGTTAAAATTCTATTATTCAGTGCAATGATTTAAAAAAAAAAAAAAAAACCAACAACAGAAAAACAAGTTTTGTAATAGAGCCAGGAGGCCTTGATGAATTCATTTTTTAAATTTTTGTAATTTTTTTTCAAAGCTGTAGCATAACATAATTGAAAATTGACTTCTGTTTTTTGTCTGACGAAGAAGTGATGGTAAGGCAAGGTGGTGGTGCAGTGGTTAGCACCTGTGCCTCACAGCAATAAGGTTCAGGGTTCAAATCTCAGCTCAGGCCTTTCTGTGTGGAGTTTGCATGTCCTCCCTGTGCATGGTGGGTTTTCTCTGAGTACTCCAGCTTCCTCCCACAGTACAGACAATTTTGTTAGGTGAACTGATCAAACTAAATTGACCATAGGTGTGAGTGGGAGTATGAATGGTTGTTTGTCTCTGTGTTAGCCCTGTGATTGGCTGGGGACCTGTCCAGGGTGTACCCCGCCTCCTGCCCGATGACAGCTGGGATAGGCTCCAGCAGACCCCTGTGACCCATGTGTGGAGAAGCAGGTATAGAAGATGTCATGACATTTAATCCAGAGTTTTAGCTAGTTATTCATCATCTTTATTCTATTGTTTTGCCAAAATTTAAATTAATTATATCAAGAAATTTCTTGAAGAAAGTAGTTCTGAATAAAGAGTAAATCAACAGGGAAGAGCCAAAACCAAACTTCCAGTTTTAATGTTATCTTTATTTTTTAAAGGTAAGAGTAATACAACCATAACAAAGCTGAATCAATAGTGACAAAATTCCACTAAAGTTTTGTTCATTGGTACTTGTATAACAAAATTGCACAGTGATTATACTGGGTCTCTGTGAGTAGTTGTAAGCGTTTACAAGACTGCAAAATTTATTTATTCAACATTCATATATTGTTATATTGGTCATTAGCAAGTGGTCTTTAATGTTTAAACAACAAGAAAACTCTTGATTTTTAAGAACAATACAGTATTTTTTTTTTGCATTTGCATAACAACCATACTGTGATTATATTAATTAACAACAACAAACTATAGCAAAGTTTTACAGTGACTGTACTGAATCTTGGTGACTGGCCATAAATGTCACAACATAGTTAAAGAATTAATAATAAAGCCATACATGCATACATGGATTATATTGTCATATTGTTATTCTATTTCTATTTTAGTAACAAAAGTAGAACATAAATAAAAAAAACATTTGCACACGTTTTGGTTGTGAAGTCACGTTGTGCATATGTTAATCCTGTTGGATGATACACATGTTTTATTCATAGAAACATTTCATTCACTCCAAGCTTGTGTACCTGCCTATCTGTCATGAAGCTCTAATTCACGTATGCCTCAACTATACTGAGTAGCTTAGTTGCCTCATCCAGCACCAACACTTCATTCTTGAACTGTTTGAACTGTTCATTGGGAATGCGGGGGAATGGATGGCAGCTGGGATATTGGGTCTTCTTGGTGTCCACCCCCAGTGTTATCAGGTTTGTCACAATTTGCGGCAATGCTCTAAGTTGGGCACTGTAGGCAGAAACCTTGGCAGCTGTGGCTGAAATTGAGCTGGTGGTTGGTTGTTGACCATTTCGTTTGTACTCTGCAGCTATGAGGGACTTTTCCACAGCTTGGTGAACTTTGAATAGACACCACTCTGTGCTGCCACCGCCGGTGTCTTTGTGAGCTGCATTGAGATCACAGCGAGCCTGTCGACACCACCGCTGGGCCTCTTCTCTGTTTGGCCTGGGGATGTTGCTGTTATGAGTCCAAAAGTTGTAGTTGTAGGAACGGTAACGTCTGAAGAATCTCTCTCGACCATTCCTGTGCTGCCTGGCCTCCTGATCCCATTGGTTGAAAAAGTCTCTGAAATATGAGTTTCCGCTTGAATAGTATGATCCACCCGAAGAGTGTGATCCTCCAGGTTTGCTTTTTCTTTTGCCCCTGCTGAGCTCGTCAATTTGATTCTGCAAGTATTTGAACGCCTCGGTGGCAACATCTTGGCAGTCAGGGTTTTTGTCAGGATGCCATCTGAGGTACAGACGCTTGATAGCTTTATTCCTTTCCTCGACAGGGAGGGTCCAGATCTTTCCCAAACATTTGTCAATTTCCCTTTTAGCTTCCTCAACAGTGGCTGGCGAGGCACGGGTTGATGGTTGAGAACAATGTGGTACCGCTCCTGCTAGTAGTTCCAGCTCCATGCAACATCCTGGTCTTACCTTTTTTCCTCGTCTAAACTGGTACAGGTCCAGACAGTTGACTTCAATGGGTTCATCTTCTCCAGTGTCTATTCTGTATCTCTGTAAAAATTGTTCAAAGTGTCTGGGAAGTTCTTCGACAATAACTGCATAAATATACCTGCCGTCTGTGCTATAGCCAACATATTCTCCCTCTTCAAAGTTGTTGAGGAGGTCCATGTCTAATGAATCATGCCATTCCTCTGGAATATCACTCCCAGGGGACGGCGGATTGAAAAGGGAGCTTTCAGTGTCACCGCTGTCGTGGATCTCATGCTTTGCCAGAGTCTTTTTGATGTCTGCCAAATCATCGCACATAAGAAGCTGTCCCAGCACTTGGAGGTGACCTGGTGTAATGCTGTGTCCTAAAAGGGCATTTATCTCCTTGGTCAACGTCACAGTGACTTCACTTATCACTTTAAGAGCCATGTCATCATTGTGTTTTAGGTAAAAGGTGCATCCTTGCTGCCCTCGGTGGACAAAAACATCGGTCTCACTGGCAGTGTTGTGTAGTGGCTGTTCATCCAGCCAAAGCTTTGTTTGCAGCCTTTGGCAGCAAACAATCTGAATACTGCCAAAAGCCTTTTCACACATGTCACTGGCATCTTCTTGTGTTATTTTGCCGTTACACTGCTCTCTGATAAGACAAATTAATCCATGTCTGAATGCTCCTGAGGAGAGATGTTGTTCGAACCATCCACTAAACTCACAGCCAGTCCCAAGCTCACAAACCATCATGTCAGCTTCCTCTATTCTCTCCTTGGTCAGCTGAGACAGCATTTTAGGCTGAAGCTTCTGAGGCAGCAGTTTCAGCAGTTGATGATGCTCAAAGATGTTACTGCCCAAATAGCATTGACTGAGTTTCTCAAGCAGCAGAAACTTATTCTCCAGAGCTTCTTCTAACCTTTTGATCTCAAACACTGTGTCGTTGTAGTGAAGTGTGCATGATGGGTATAATTTACCATCAACTGCTGGAAGATACAAAGTCTGAACATTGTCAGTAAGATTACCTTGACTTTTGATTAACAGAAACAGCTGCCCAACAGCTCGTTTCACAGTAATCAGCTGGTTTGGTTGCAGATTTGGTTTGTCAAAGGAATCAGAGTGAACTGCTGCCAGAACATTACAGTACTGCTCTGCAGTAGCATCCTTCTTCACACCTATTTTCTTGAAGAACTCTTGGTACTGGAAATCATCCCACTGGATTTTGAACAAATACGGCCTGAATTCCAACTCATGTTCGAGTGAAAGAATCACATTGTCGGCCTTCAAAAGTTTTTTGTCCTTTTCAACCAACACTACAGGAAGACCAGCCAGTGTGTTTGCTTTGAAGCCATTGTCCTGCAGGTAGCGATACGAACTTCGAAACACATCTGCACGGGTTTTGATTAGTTCAGTTTTGCATGGTGACTGACAGATGTTTCTCATGTTGCTGGTTACACAGTGGGAAGGTGGTTGTTCATGAGCTCCCACATTTTTCAGCATTTTCATGAGGTCATTTGACACATACACTCGTAGATGAATGATTGGCATTGAAGTCCAAATCAGATCTTGATGTTTAGCATCACTTTGGATCAATGATCCTCTGATTGCAACAGTGGTGCTCTCTGCAGCAAATGGTTGATGGTAGTTGCACAGTTCTTTGCGAATTGTCACTGGAAAAATGAACTTGATGTCAGCTATGCGCTCCAGCAAGTTTCCCGCTTGGTTTTTGTCCTCACTCACTTTTTTCAAAGCTAACTGAAAAAGGAAGGATGATTTCTCCTTCAACCCTTCAAGTTCACGGTTTCCTTTCACTTCAGATTCTAATTGCAATGCAAAGTTTGTGATATCATCTGTTGACACAACGTGCTTCATTCCAAGTTCCCTGATCAGCTGTTTGGCTTGGATTGATGTATCTTCATTTTCATCACACAACTCTGTCCAGAATCTCTCAGGCACAAATCTCTCTCGGGGCACCATCATTTTGTAAATTCTGACACTGTCATCAAAGTAGTAGGATGCACACTCCAATCTATCCTGAGAACTGCGAATCATTTTCACCAACTTCAGTGAGTTGATGATTTGCTCCTTGTATTTAAAGAAATCCTCATAATGATGTAGTGACAGCAGCATCTTCAAGCAGTGAAGAATCTGGATCTCTGAGAGTCTGTGTACAGCAGGGAGAATGAACTTCATGAAATACTCCATATCATTCAGGATTTGAATTTTCAGCATTTCTGACAGTGTGTGGTTTTCTGGACTGTATTTGAGAAAAATGATGTTGCTGTCAAACAGCATGAACAAGTCTGGAAATGCCATTGAGCGTGTGCAGCGGAGGACAAATGTCTCTCTTGGTCCATCAATCTTCACTCGTTCACCATGTATTGTTTGAAACAATGGTAAGGATCTCAACTTCCTCTTATAGTCCTCATTGTTTTGGGACTTTGATGCCCCAGACTGCAGGAAGTTCTGAAGCTCCTTCATGTCATCATTTGAAAGTTTGGAAAACTGTGAGTGGTCAATGCTGCAGACCTGGTCCAACACTGAGTTTCTGTCATTCACATCCAAGAGTTCAGTGCACAGGATTAAGTATGCCTGTGGGTCTGTCTTATGAAAGAACACACTGTCAAGCTTCATAAAGCCAAGCTTAGTGAGGATGCCTGATATGTCGCTGTCTGAGGAAGACTGCATCACACTTGACATGCTTTTCATTGTTTGTAGGAAGTGCATGTTGTTTAATCTTGGACACACAACTGGTACAATGCAACAATCACTGAAGAGCTTCTTCACATCACTTATTGTCAGACTCTGTTTGTCAACACTAGATATCACAGGTTTAATTTGACTGATGAAGAACCTCCAAAGAAACTGCAGCCATGTGAGCATTGCTTTGTTTGGGACATAAAGACCAGAGTAACCAACTTCACAGTTCTCAAGATGATGCTGAATTAATGGCTTCAGATACTTCTCTGCACAAGGAACTGTCAGATTTTTGAGGAGGTTAAGAGTTTGTAGAAGATCAGCGTGACATATGTTGGTCTGATAATCTGCAAACTTTTCCTCGTAGCCAAAGAAAAGACTTTCGTATCTTGATATCAGCCTTGGAGATTTGGAGTCAAACACTCTCAAAACTTTATCTCTCGTGAGAAGAAGTGGAAGCCCATTGAGTAATGTGGAAGTGTCCTCTGTGACCTTGTTCTCCTCTTTGACCTTGTTGTCCTTGGTCACCTTCAAGTCTTGCAAACAAAAACTCAAGAGCTCTGCACATCTCTTTTCATGTTTGATCAGAGTGGCAGTTATGGGCAGCGGTAAACTCTCGTTTGTTTTGGTTGGGTCGTTGAGGGGTTTTGCTCTCAGGAAGGTCTGCACGGTGGTGGGAATGACATCTTTCACTTTAACACCAGCAGATCTAAAGCTAGTCCAAATCTTGCGCATGTTTGCAAAGGCAGGAACCAGTTTCATTCTGAGGTCTTCCAAAATGGGATTAATCTTGTCGGTTGATGAGTGCGTCAGGTAAGGTTCCTTGGTTGATTCTGTTTCACTGACATTGCACCAGTCAAACGAGTACTCTTTTATTTCCCGATCTGCTTTTCTGCATGTTGAGCTCCTCAACACTGGGATCACATCAAGGCCATTTTCTTTAATTGATCTGTAAACCCCGTGTATCATTTCATGCCAGGCCGGATCAACATCTTCTGACACAGTTGGCCAAAAACATAAATACTCGCTTCTGAAACGTGTTTCAAGACTTTGAAAGAAAGCTTTCTTTGTTGAAATGCGACGGCTAATAAAATGCAGGAGATCTGCATACAGTGGAGCAATGACGTTCTCTTTCAAAGTCTGATTCCAGTCTGACTTCAAGCTCTGCCCATCTTGTTTCCAAAGGCTTCTTCTGGCAGAATCCACCTCGAAGTTTCCATTTACATGTACTGGCAGTCCAGTTTTCCCCGGCAAGGGAAGTGAGCAAAAAGCTTCTCCATTAAAGTCCATATCGCTGAGCGGTAAAAGCTTTGGTGTCTTTGTGCTCACACGTGCTGCTATTGCTGCTTGAGGGAGTTTGTCTAATGGTTTTCTTTTACCGCTGTTTTTGATTGAGCCAAACTGTTCTGCAATGATCCATCTGCTTTTCCTTTTATCTGAGGTGGAAATCACAGTTTCATAAAAAGCCTTTTGTGGGGTTGCTGGTTTGTCAGATTTTTGTGCCTTTTGTAGACATTTTGCAAAAGCATCCTTTTCTTCTTTGCTTGTCTCTGGCACACTTTTTTCAACCACGAAGACAGTCTGAAGTTGTTCTGAATGTTCATCAATTTGATGAACTGTTATTTTGCGGATGTTTTTCAGAAACAGAAGCAGTCCTTCAGGATCTTTAGACAGTGTGGAGCACAGTTCTGTCATGTCATGGTCAGTCACTGCCTGCTGTGATATTTTGGAGGTGTTTGCATTGGTACCCATCCTCAGAGGTAACCTGAACATGGTGCCGTCTTTGAGAGGAAATTTGTCTGGAAGAAACGATTTGTAGACATCGATGACCATATTCTTGAAAGTGTCATCCAGTTTATATCCAATGCCCGGTGGTGGTTTGTCTGAATGACATTCAATGTATTTCTGATTGGGATCAGAGATGCAGAGTAACTGATCTCCAGTGAGGATGGAAGGGCAGTCAGTCAGATTGTAGACTGAGTTGAATCCAATCCCGTATTTTCCAATCTTCCCGATGGAGTTGTGTTTTCCTCCTTCTCCCAGCTGTTGAATGCCTTTCATGTCAGCATCAGAAAACACTTTGTTGTTGAAGATGCAAAGTGCTGGACCCTGCAGAGGATTCCACTTCTTTCCAAATGTTTTCTTTTTGCCATGCTGTCGTTTGTCCCAAACAAAGTTGATTTCTGTTGCCTCTGCGTCATCAGCATTTTGGATTAGCTCTTTGAGAATATCCTTCTTTGAGGGATAGGCTGAAATGATGTTTTTGATCCGAACAGTCAGCTGTTCGTGCTGTTCAAACTGAAAAGCAAACGGTGACGTGGTGTCAACCTCGTAACTTAGTAGAGTGTGATGCCTGGTTGTTTTGATCCCAAAGTGGCGAGCTACAACACGTGGGATTTTCTCATGGCATAATGTGACACCTGACGTCACTGGCATCCATGGGCTGTCGTTGTAAAACAGTTCACTGGCAGGCTGTAAAATTCCATGTTCATTCGGTATCAGACAATCATCCGTTGTTTTCATTTTGGACTCGTAGATTCCTGTGTTTAGAACTTTGAGGCAAATGGACAAATCACTCTGTGGCAATGGCTTGTTTCCATGTTGGGAGTGCAATTCCCTGAGCACAGTTAGAAAGTGGTTGAGTGTAAAATTCTTTTCAACACCAACACTTTCCCAAAGCTTTCTGAAACCAGTGAAGGCAGGTGGAAGTACATGTAGGTAGGGTTTTGCTTCAAACTGCTCATTTTCAGTTACACAGTTGACATTCACAAATGTATCACCAATGAGGATGAATGGGAATGAATTTGCCCACTGTGAAATAAAAACAGTATTGCCAGAATCACTGATCCACTTATTTAGAAACCTGTAGCACTCGTATGCTATATTGTGAAGCAGACTTTTGTCAGAGGACCGTGATTGCTTACATGCTTCCTGCAGCTGCCAAAGAACTGTCTCAACCTTTGGACTGCTGCAAACTCCCAAAATTTGCAGGACTGGATGGTTATTGTGAATTTTTAGATTGGTATGATCAAGCACGGGCTGTGTCAAGTTCACAAGCAGGGAGCAGCTGTCACAAAAAACATCAATGGGCCTTTGGAGTGTTACATTTCCTTCCATTTTTGTATCACCAGGGGAAAATGCTGGAAGAAACCTAGTCTTTCTCAGAGTTTTCCAGTGAAGAGAGTCTTTGTTGCACAGGTGATTTTTCATCAGTTCAAGAAGACACTGTAAATGCACATAGGCTTTGTTCTTGTTGACACTCCAAGTTTTGGCCATTGAGCCTGCCTTCTGAGTGATATCCTCCAATGGGAGATGATCATTTGCCATTCCAAGTTCCAGCAAGCGTTGAATCCTTTTGGGGGAGCAAAAATCATTTTTGGTACCACCAAGCAAACGTCCCTCTTCTGGTTCAAAAAGACAGGCCACTTTACCCGACAGATTCACAAGTTTCTTGATGTACTGGAGACGTCCATCTGCAGTGGGTATGCAAGGATAGCAAACCAGCAGAGTGTCAATTTCTGCGATGTGAAGGTCAATAGCATGCAGCACAAGCATATTTCTAGTCTGAGGATCCATGGTGGTGAGGTTACTGAACACGACTTCTTGGTAAAACCTCTCCCAGTTCCATGTCCTGTCCTGTAAAACTCTTTCTAGGCCAGCCTGTTTGAAGCTGTTTCTCAGCCACAGTGGAAGAGGAACAACGTGTTTGGGGGCTTTCACATATTTCTTGCACACCTGCAATGCAAGTGCACTGATGTCTTCATCCTCCTCAATGCTCTCATGTAGAAATATGGCATTTTTCATTGAGAACCAATGTTCACCATTGCTAAAGAGCTGTGGGCCCATGGATTCACTGGCAATGGCGTGAAAAAAAGCATCCACTAATGGCTTGAATGTTTCAGTCACTTTCTCCCTGTCAGGCCAAAAGGTGTGATAGCAGTAAGTCCCTAGCTGCTTGTTTTCAGACATTTTCTTCAGTGCCAGCAATGCAGTGAGATATGCTGTCACAATGGGATCCTGAAGAAGAGCCTTGTTCCATTCACTTTTCATTCCAGTTTCCCACAGACCTTTCCGGTTGCTTGTCACAGCAAATGTTCCATTTACATTGACAGGAAGACCTGTGTGAATGGGAAGGGGAAGGAAGCAAAATGCCTGTCCAACAAGATCTGTTTGCAATGGGGCCAGTATTTTTTCAGTTTCTGGATTGTTTTGCAAGGGGACAGCGATCCCCCCAATGGGCAAGGAGAACTTGACCTTCTTGTTTTCTTGAAGAGCCATTTCCAAGGCTTGATGTGTCCCAAAGCAATTGTACAGGAGCCAGGACTGAACTTCAGGTATATCAAACTGCTGGCTGGTTATTTGGACAATGCTGATTGTGCTGCAGTCTATTATCTCTTTGCAGTTACTGTCAAGTTTCATCAGTGATTTTTGAGCCTGATGCTGCTGTGACATGCTGGTTTCATCAGGAATCCTCATTGTTTTCACAGCAGTTTTGGAAATGTTGAGGATGGTTTTTATCTCATCATCTCTTGGTGGAGTTGCTGCATCATTTGAGATGTTTTGCAGGCATAATGTATTGATGTTCTGCAGAAAAAGTAGGTGAGTCTGAGAATTCTTGGTAAAGTGCTGCTGAAAAGCAGCAATGTTGTGTTTGTAATACACCTTCTTGCTTATTTCTGACTTGAGAGCCTCTTCTTCACCTCGGAAAGGTAGTTTGATCAAAGTGCCTGGATAAGGTTCTGGAAGATTTTGTCCAGTGAATTTACAATCGAAAATGCGTTCATATGGTCCAAACTGACCGGGAAACCAATGAAAAAGCCGCTGCTGAGAGAGATCCAGCTTGATTCCAGGATTTGTTTTGTGTTGTATGTGCTTCTTGAGGTGAGTTACATTTGGATCAAGAATCAGGAGACTGTTGCCGCTCAGGATGGAGGGGACATCTGTGATATGATACACAGTATTGAATCCAAGTCCAAACTTCCCAATTTTTTCCACTTTATTTTCTTTTGACGCGGCACCGACTCTGACAATATTTGCCCAATCCTCCTTCGTGAACTGCTTGTTATTAAAAGCCCAAAGACAAGGCCCCTGACAAAGGGCCATACCAGGGTCGATCAGGCTGTCAGGGGCATCTTTGTGCACTCTGAAATCCACCAAGAACTTGCAGGCCTCTGCCCCAGCATCCTCTGCATTTTGAATGAGCTCTTTAAAGATGTCGCTTTCTTCATCATATTCCTTGAGAATATTTTTAATCCTCATTGTTATCGGTTCAGACTGTCCGCACTGTTCTATTCCTTCTATTACCTCTGGATCGAGGATGTATGTACTGAGACATCGAATCTTTAACCATTCAGCTGCCACTTTTGGAATTTCCTCATGTATGACATAAATTTCCTCTTCGCTGCACATCAGTTCTTTCAGCCTGTTTTTGCTCACATCACAGAAGACAGCTGTCGATCGTGGTTTGAGGGTAAACTGTTCACCCTCTATGACTACTGGCACCGGGATGTTGTCCTGAATGGCCTTCCTCTCTTTCCACAACCAGTTCAGAATTTCTATTGACACTTTAACCTCAGCGGTATTTGCAAATGGCTGTTGCCTTGCTTCAATGGTTTCCTGGATAGAATGAAGAATGCCAAAGATTTCTTCATTTGAAAGGGACGTTCTCAAGCCAAACTCCTGGAACAACTTCTTGTATGGCAAAAACTCATTTGGCACTTTCCTAATGTGAGAGCTCAGATCCAGATTATGTGGGTATACAAGAACCAGATCCTGTGGTGAAACAAACTGGTCATGGCTCCACAGCCAGCGAGTCTCCTTTTTCACTACCACTGCGAATTCAGAGAGGTTGTCTTGCATGTGTTTGTAAATGCTGTGCAACTGTCTTTTGAAATCCACGTCTGTGTCTGGATCCAACATTTCCTTTGCTTTTGATGTCAAGACTGACAAATTCTCCATCACTTTTTCAGGCGGTGGCAGGCGTTTGAGGTCAAGTTTGATGCTCACTCTGTCACTGAGCTTCCCCACCAGAGGCATCACGTGTCCAACGACATCCATAAACACAGAATGTCTTATTTCATCAGGGCAGAAGAGACAACTTTCCTGAGATTTGTCATAGATTTTGTGGCTACCAGGTTGATCACATGGGATCCATTTCAGCATTTTGAGGCAATTAAGCTGTGTGACAGAAAACCTTGTAAGAAGATCATTAGTGTCCAACATCTTCAACAGAACCTGAGCTCTTTTGAGAGCCTCGGTTTGAGAGTCCATGCACAGTTTGTCGATCAGCATGGCAGCGTGCAACAAATGCTCAGGCGACATATCTGCCTCTTTATTTAGCAATCCAAGATCCGTCAGGCTTTCCAACATTTGTGTTGTCTGAGTGTATACAGGGGGAGGAAAGAAGTCTGACTCAAAGATGAGTTGAAAAGCTTCAACTCTTGGATCATAAAAGCTTGAGGTCTTTTTCAGCTCTTCATTTGCTTGAATGAAGTTCAGGTTCTTACATCTGCCTTTCAAGGCCTGGCTTTGGGAGAAAAGGATGTTACCATGCTGTAAAATCCAGGTCATTATTCTCTCAGTGTCTTCACTGCTGCAAGATCTTGTCTCAATGCAGTCAACAAGGACATTTGCTGCTTCAGCCGTGTTCAGGAGCTTCATTTTGAGCAGCTGCAGCAGTCTGCGATCAGCCTCTGTGGCACATCGGATGACTGAGTCTGGCATAGGCAGCTCTGTCGGTATATTTAGGCCAGAAACTTGAAGCACAGCTTGTTTAGATTGAGCTGCAACACAGAAACCTTTCATGTTTTGAAACAGAGGCAACTTTGAGAGGAAATCTTTTTCTCTCTCTGAAAGCAAATCCAGGGGAAAGAGGTAATTTTTCAGCTCTTCTCTGTGAGATGCAGTCATGAGTTCTCTCATGAGTTGCTGAGACTCTACATTCATCAAAACCTTCAGGACGCTCTTTGGAGACGGACTCAGCACATAAGAGTCCAGGTCTTCATGCTTGAGCCACTCATTTCCTGTCACCACTGTGCCACCAACGCTATTCACCAGCTCACATATTTGGTCTGGCAGACTAAGTTGCCTGCTTTTCTGAAAGATAAGGGTTGTGTTCTGTTGTAGTTTTGCAATGAGTGACCTAGGCTGACCAACAGACAGAGGATTGACTGGTATCAAAGGTATTTCAGTGAAACTACTTAACTTGCTGAAGTGACTGTTAAGAAACTTCCAGAACCCTTGCAACCAATCTAATGGTGGATGCTGATCATTGGTGAAGTCCCATGTAACCACCTGCATCCTCGTCTGCCTCCAGTCCTGCGGCAAATACCTTCTTGTATATTCAGCCACATGGTCTGCATCAACTTCCATGACCCTGAATAAATCTGAAAAGTAGATTTTTGGAAAGTTTAAATATATCTATGGTTAGTGTAAACATGGACCTGGAATGATGACTGTAAAATGGCAGCATTTAATAAAAAGGCTTACTTTTTCTGGCCAGTTGTTTCAGATGACTGCTGCAGGCTGGACTGAGGTCATGTGGGATGAAGAGGTGTTTGCAGAATGGCAGCAGAACTCTGCACAAAAGATACATTTATTTATTTATTGTGAGCATAACAAAAAAGATATCTGCAAAGATTGAAATTGATCTCTCAATTTACACAGAATCTGACAAACACAATCCAGTTAAGTGTGTACCATATGCCCTCAATATTTGTCACATTCATCACTATACATTTCCATAAATTCAATATTTTCTTTAACATCAAGAAAATAAAACAGTTTGCAAGAATGCCAGTATAAATGTCCCCAACAACTTTATTTATCCACTTGTTAGCAACCACAATTTTCAAAAGCTTGATTTTTAATATTGTGTACCGTAGTTTCTGCACTATAAGGTGCATCGGATTATAAGGCGCACCTCCAATGAATGGCTTTTTCAAAACTGTTTTCATATATAAGGCACACCGCATTATAAGGCGCATAGAATAGAAACTACTGTAGTGGCTGGGGTTGTGTTATCATCCATCTAGATGAAGCTGCGCTAAAGTGAATGTCAACAAAACAGTCAGATAAGTCAGTCAGTCAAACTTTATTAATAGAAAACAAACCAACGTTCTGACAACTCCGTTCACTCCTGAAACAAACTAGTACATTCACAATACGGTACCGTACGTACGGGTATCTCTTACTGGTATTTGTGCCGCCTTCGTTGAAAACAATGTATTTCCAACTCCATTTGTCACAGTTCAAAGCTACATGAACAGCTGTTTTATTTTTTTCTCTGAGGTAACGTCAGTGACGTAGTATTATCTTTTACCAACAGCAAGGTACAACAGGTAGTGTAACTTTTTAATCAGGTAGTTAGTGCATCACAAACATGGA
>OOFC01051981.1:65171-78165 GCA_900323345.1 Pseudochromis fuscus
CCATCATATTAGTTGTCATTCACAGCAGGACTGGCACTGGGAACAGGCCAGAGAGCTGTGGGGTTATTAAGGGACTCAGCTTGGCATCACTGAACTCTTTGGCTCCATGCTGGAGGAGGGCTTACACTGAGCTGATGGGTTTGGGGAGAGGGATGAAGGGGGAGGGAAGGGAGGCTGTGTGTGTGTGTGTGTGTGTGTGTGTGTGTGTGTATTTGGTGTTTAGTGTAGGTACACCTGTGAGGACAGCCCACTGTTTTATTACCAGTGTTGGCTGTGAGGACATTGTGTGCTTTACCATGGTTTCCATCTAGCTTTGTATGTTAGCCAGCAGTTGCTAATTAGCACTATACACAAAGTAGAGCTGAAGCTTGACAGAAATGTCTTTAAGCTTTGAAGTGTATATATTTAAAGGCTTGTTTTGAAGCTTCAAACAGGATCAAGAGCGAAGCAGATCCAAACAGTGAAGTTATTGCCGCTAATAGATGGAGGATGCGCTGAGGATGTGGGCGCAGCAGCCACTTCGCTCCAACAATCAAACGAATGCGTATGAATGTTGTATTTTGAAATATTTCGTGAGGTTGCCAGCGTTACCTCCTTTACATGTCACTACCTTTTTACCTGCAATTTAATTCAAACTAAATGCTTTACCTTCTCAGCCATGACTGAACAGCACAGAATGTAAAGATGCAGTTCTGCAATGTCAAACCTTGTGTAAGTGTCTGATACTGGACAGTTCTGCCAGCATCAGGAGATGAATTCGAAAACACCACCTATGTTATGCAGGCCTAGGTTGATAGGTTGTATTATTGGGAGCCCATAAGAAAAGGCATATTTGACCATTTATGAGCGTTTTTGTTTGGCAGTCCTAATGCCTGGGCTGCCATGGTACATTTATATAGCGCTTTCTTTACCTTAGCTAGGTCCTAAGGCCCCTCATTCACCCATACACACACACTCACCAGCGACGACTGAGCTGCCATGCAAGGTGCTTGGGAGCAACTTAAGGTTCATTATCTTGCCCAAGGATACTTTGACATGTGGACAGGAGGAGCCAGGGATCGAACCCACAATGTCACAATTCATAGGCGACCCGCTCTACCACCTGAGCCACAGCCGCCACAGCTGCCATGATGGATGACATCACATTGACTCAAAACCGAATATCCGCCACTCTTCAGTACCTAAGGGATAGAGTCTTTAAGTAACAAAAAGTGACTCAGAAGGCAGCAGATGGATATCTTAGTAGTATGAGGTCTTTATTTTCAAATATTCCTATGAATTGTTAGTTTATCTTCCACACTGTATTTTGACCATGGCTGTATCATGACCATTCATTTATAGTTGCATGAACATCAACAGCAGCATTTTTAGACCAAGACCTCCAACAGTATTGCTGTACCTACCCACTGAGGAACTGGTCTTAATTTGGTCCTGACTGTCAAGAATCATCATCAGTGATAAGATGGCACAAGAGTAAAAAGCAGGATATTACTAATGTGATTCATTCTGAGAGCAACATGCAAATCAAACTTTCTGGCAATTAATTTTGTTTTCCTTGAAGCAAAAATGTCAACCTCATGGTGGTACTGCAGGAAAGTTTAAGAGACCACCAACATTATTAGGGTACATCCTCTGGGGAGTGTGATTTCTTTTCCTGTCACTCTCATCCAAACATGAACATAGGTCATCTACCAGGGGAGGGTGCACTGTTGACGTAAGTGTGCAAGCTAGAAAACAGCACCATTATACACAGTATATAACATGTGCTGCAATTGTCAAGAACAGTGGTCCCCAACCACCAGGCCGGGGAGCGGTGCCGGCCCGTGGGGTAGTTGTTACCGGGCCGCACAGAAAGAGTAAATAAAAATATAACTTCCGTTGCACTGATTATTAGAGTCTTAAAGACATTTTATTTTGAAAGGAACGACCGGATTCTCTTCAACTTAACTTTTGCCATTGCCTCTTGACACGTCAATGCGCTTGTCTCAGTCACGTGATAGAATGTATCACCCAACACGTATAACGTCAGATACGTTAGCCGAAAAAATACGCCGGCAAACCAGCGAAAATGAATAAAATACAAATGTCTTTGGAAAGCTTCTTTGAAAAAGGTAAGAGGACAACTTTTTATGCCGGTCGTGGTATATTATATTTGCTGTATTTATCTACCACACCTTGAAGGCCGGTCTGTGAAAGTAATGCCTACATTAACCCGGTCCGTGGTCCTGAAAAGGTTGGGAACCGCTGGTCAAGAAGATCTGGCAACGTGCAGCTTAACCATTAGAACTACCCTAAGGTTGCAGCGCAGCACTCTGGGAAACTGTCAGCTGTCAATCAAACACAAACACCAGCAGGATCCAACTGTCAGCTTAGGCCAAATATAGCATTTACAGTATTTTCCAAAATACCTTATTTTTCATTTTATTTAATAATAAGAAATCTATTAACAGTACATAAGATTTACAAACTGCTCTGCACTGAGTACCCAAGTGAAAAGCTATTACATTTGCCACAGTATTCAGGCTGTTTATTTATTGACCGTTTTATATATTAGTTATGTATAAGACTGGGGTGAACAATAGAGCAAAGACAGTGCTAAGGTGGTTGACTATCCCAAAGCAACCAGATGTGTAAAGACTACAGAAACTTCACCGAGAAGAAGACCAAAAGTTGAACTTTCTGCAAAAGATACTTTAACAAAGTACTGAATGCAGTTTCAGCTTTTGAATAAATTTTTAAATATCGGAAAAACATATTTATGCTTCATTAAGGATTCTTGGGCATAGCTTCGAGTGCTAAACTGGCAATGGCAAAGTTTATTTTGCAACACAATGAAGTCAGTAAAAAGTGTAGAGGTCTGAATTATTTACTACATATACTTACATACCCCCAAAAAATAGCTGGCATTATTTCTGACTTCGAAAAAGGATGAGTGAATGGAAGTTAATTTTATGTTTAGCTAATGGACAAAACGAAGAAGTTGAAGTTAAATAAATAAAGTTCAATAAATCAGCAGTGAAATCCCAGGAAGCCAAAATGGATTGACCTCAGTGTTGCCAGAGGACTAATGGATGGAAAATGTTTTTTACTGATCAGTCAGATTAATAACCTGAATATGGTCATTAAAATTGCAAAAGGGATGGAGCAACAAAGTGCGTATGAAAGTGTAGGATGATTAGTGTAAGTAAACTGAATACTGTTGTGTTTTATTACAACATATGTTGTTACATAACTGATGATTTCATGCCTACTTATCTGTAGTGCCCGTGTGCATTCATGTAACTGCTCGTGTGTTTGTCTGAGGCACTGGCTTTTTTTTCTGTTTATTTGTCATTTGTATGCGTCAGTGTGTGTATATATGTGTGTGTGTGTGTGTGTGTGTGGGAGGATGATCAGAGACTTTTTGATCCGCGGGAGGAAAATGCCAGATCACACTTTCTTTTCTAAGTCTCTGGCGTCCTCTCCCTGTCTCTTTTTATCCTGCCGTCTCCAGAGAGAAGATGTGTGTCGACTGCGGTGACATCTGACCAGAGACAGTCTGCGGCTCCTACTGTGATGCACACACACACACACACACACACACACACACAAAGTCCTCCCAGGTGAAGTTGTGCAGTACATCCCCCATGTCTCGACCCCTGAGGCTGCACTCTGAGCACATTTCCAATAGTCAAAAAGAGATGTATAAAAAACCCAAACTGTCAAGGTCTAGAGGAGCAGTGAAGAACACTCAACATTCCTTTATTGTAAGCAGTGAGATTAAGTTTGTAGATGCCTGAAACTTTTTCAGAACACAACAAACGCACACAAAGAAAACACTACAAAATCAGGCATGTATTCATTAACGCTCACAGATACATAACACATTTAGCATAATTGAAGTGACATCTAAGCACACAGCAACATATAAAGAGACACAGCATTGATTGAATTTGTGCTGTGGTGATATCTCAAACAGTGTGGTCCTCAACAGGGCTGCACTGCAGTGAACATGTACCAGCAATATGAAAATAAAAGCAGCAGTGTGCAGAGAAAGCCCCAAGCAGCAATAACAACCAGTATGAAACTAACAGCAATTTAGCGGTGTTGTCGACAACATGGTAATCTGTGATGATGCAGTGCATGTGTATGGATGGTTGCACGGTGCAGCAGTGGTGAGTTGCCTGGGTGACAGTAATAGTGGCAGGAGTGGTGAAGAAGTGACAACTCTCGAGGGAAAGCTGATTTGCACAGCTGTAGGATATTGTAATTTAATCCGTAATGAAGGTGAGTATACATTCATGCATTTACTGTTAAGAGTTGTTGACAGATTCCCAGAGGCAGGAAATGCTGGTTATAATTTCAAATCCTGGATGTTTTGATCCAGTGATTAGTTATGCTTTTTTTATAACACCATGAAGTTGTTACAGATTCTATGGAGAAAAGGACCAAGCAACCGGGTCTCACAAGTGAAACCAATGTGAAAGTGCCAAAAAAAGTACAATGCCCCCAAAGGCCACTAGATGCTTCCTCCGAAAAACTGCGTCTTCAATTCAAAAATTGTCATTTTCAATCATGAAATACTCAGTTTTTACTTACCAGTTGTCATGAAGTTCTTTAATCCTTCTTCTCCGTGATCTGGTGGTCTATCTGAAAATCATTTCATCATTAAACAGATATTAGGCTTCAAAAAGATGAATGTTTAGAGTCGTGGTTACTTTGATTGAAGGGTCTGTTCTCGCGTCTCATGCACACTTCATCACTCCTCCCTTCATATCCAGATACATCCACTTCAGCTACAAAAAAACAACATGGCCACGTTCAAATGCTCAAAGTCCACAAACTAATGGTTGATGTCTTGGGTTGGGCCGCTTAGGTATGAGGCCAATACGATATGCATCTTGATACAATGTCTAGATATACTAAAGATACATGTGTGGCATTTTGCGATGCAGTACGATACAATTCACATCCAAATCATGATGCAGAGCGATTCAGCATGATCTGGTTCAACATAGTTTATGTGGTGATGTAAATGAGGATGCTGTGCAATTCAATGAACTTGATTATTTATTTACTCTATAAAGACTTTTCACATACTGGCTTTTCTCTTCGAGCCTCAGTGTCTGTTTTAGGTTTACAGTGCAGAGTTATTTTAAAACACATGACTCATATTTAAGTTTCCTCAAGATAAACAGGAAGTGCAATATACAAAATTATTTGCACCATTTTTAGCTGAAATAAGGCTCACCAGTGAGCAGCTGACAGTGATTTCTGTCATGAAGTATAAAAATAAATCTTACAAAGATGATTTTTGGTGCTGAATACAAATTCAAATATTGTAAATTAATATTAGCAGTGTTATGCTGCTTTTATTCAAAATATCACTGTAATTGTAAAAACAATAACAGCTAGCTTAACTTACTTAGCTTGCTCCTCACACTCATCCTAAATCCAGTATTCATCTACGGTACAGGTATCAGAGCATCCGGGGAGCTTATGCTATAATTTGTAGTGTACACAGCTGCGAGTCCACTACATACGTTATGTGGGTCGAAGAAATAATGCCTCCAAAATCGGTTGGTAAAGCGTATTCATAATTGTAAACAATAATGTATTAAATGGATGGGAGTGTATCAAACAATATACAAACATTTAATAACTGATGCATCTCAATAACCTTTCAAAACTGCATTCACTCTCAGCTGCTCTACCAATGCACTCGAATTGTGCGTGATGGTGTATTGAAACGTATCGGTTCATCTTCTCATACCTAGTGACGTCACCTTTCATCCATTCTATGTGCAGACTGTGGGAGGTCTTTTCTATCTTCAATAGTACAAGTTAACTTCCTAACTGTGATGTAACGAACCACTAGACTTCATCAGACAGCGGCGGTAAAAGGAGCTTTTACAGGAGTCCTGCTCTCTACGAGCTCCTCAGAGAGTGAAGACAGAGTTGTTCAGACTCTGTGCTGAGCTTTTTCAACAGGAGTGGATGTGCTGAGAGACAATGATGAGTCTTCAGTGGAGGGACTTGAAACTTGGGACCTTCTCCACCTGGCGAGCAATTCAGATGGAAATGAGGTGGTTCTGGCAAGATTTTGGGAATGTTAGCAGACAGTGACAGTCCCGTCTGAGTGGCTGTTAAATCTGTTAACAGAAAAACAGTGGCAGTGTGAAACAAAATACAAGTTCACGCTTTGAAATGAAAATTTTGTTCCCAAATTTGAAGGTCTAAACTAGAGCTTTTTTTCTGTGCTTTCATGATGTCTGAAAAATCCCCTTTTGATTTCGAATGTGTCAAACACTCGACTCTTTCACTGGTGCCCTCATGGTGACATTGTTAAGCAGTAACTCCAAAACCTCCAATGTCATAGTGCTTCACAATATTCTTTTATCTTAGCTACTTTCCACCTTCATTGTTAATTATCTGGCACAGAGTGTGAAGCACAAAGACTGCAGATGGTAATTAATGGAGTGTATTTTTCTTTTATCAAAATTTGATAAAGGGGGATCAGCACACTGGTTAAATAATGAAACTTCGCTATGTTACGACAGAGCATAAAACCATAATTAGGCTATCTGAATTTTGTGAGTTTACTGATGCAGGGGTCGCTGGAGACTTTGTATTTTTGTTTTTTCTCAACACTCCTGTATTTTCCTCTGATTCTGGTCTGCACTGATAACAGGAAGTGGTGAGTTTTCCTGCTCTTGTACTTTGAATTTTTCTCTAGATGCATCAGCCAAAGATCTTTAATGCATAGGAGACAAAAGGGAATGTTACTATATAATCTGAGACACTTAAACACACTGTATTGCTGAAATGCTCCTGAGGAACCACAGGGATATAATTTATCGAGCTGGAAAGCGAGTGACAAGATAATAACAGTTGCAGGGATTGAAAATGAATGCCCATGAGTAAGAGGACAGGAAACTTCTGCTAATCTCTGGAGAGACTTAATGCTATTGTAAATGCTAGCCCTTCATATTATTGATCTGTGGTGACATTAGGAAGCATAGTTTTGTCGTCTCAAGTGCCACCCTTTGTATTCATTAAAAGGAGGCTTTAGTCCGAGCTGCCTCTTCTTGGTGATGAGCATCCTCAGCAATAACACCGATGTCAAAAGTTAAAAGAAAAAAGATAACAGTTGAAAGTTTGAGCACACTCCAGTTGATATTCCATTTAGTAAGTACGACAGCTCATCAATAGACCATTCTGACAGCAACACAAGTGGAAAGGCTTCGGCAAATTGAAAAAAAAACCCAACAACAACAACAACCCTGCTGTTATTTGATCTCCAGGTATGAACAAATGGTTTAGCAGCAACAAAAATTATTCCAGCCTCTTTTTTTCTTTTCTTTTTTAGAAATAAAACCGGATCGCTTTTGTTATTTGGAGCCAGCCAGCAGCTTTGCAAATCAAGGTATAGAGTAAAAAAAGTAAATGCCGGTTAGTTTTTACTGCGTGCATACTGAAAAGCTCTGAAGGCCACAAATGAAATCACAAAAGCAGTTTTTAATAAATATCAAATAACCTTCACCACAACATGAATTCCTGGCCATAATAACCTTGTATAAACTCAGAGTACATGAATAATTTACACAATATAGTGACACTACTGAGGACGTAACATCAGGTTTTAACATTCTGTACAGGTTTGGTTTGATGTGTGAGCTCAGTTTTAAGTCCAGAAAGGTAATTTTAAAGGAGGATAAACTAACATAATGATGTAAACAACCAGCGAACCCAAATCCTCTTTGTTTTACTTACTATGGACTCAAGCAATTAAGATTCAGGACTGCCGACAGAACGAGGGGGTAAATCTGTAATCTAAAAAGTGAGAAAACTGAGTTTGGCAGAGTTATTGTCTCGCTCAGACCTGCAGCTACAAACGTCCACATCCTGCAGTGGACGTCCTCTCATGTACAAATCTTTTCTAACCTTGCTTTGATGGTTTGCTTTTATGTGTCTGGCCTTGGTTCTCGTATCTCTTGCTTTGATTTTGCTGCTTTAACTGCGTGTGTGTGTGTGTGTGTGTGTGTGTGTGTCATATCATTATTATTATTTATTTTATTTCGTTTTGGGTTACTATTTTGCATACCACCTTCTATTGTAACTGTATTTGGAGAATACTTAAGATTTTTTTTTGTTATCATTTGGGCTGTGCTCAATCCTCAGCTCGTCTGAGAAATTCCTCATCTTCTCCACAGGCTTTGGGAGCCACGCTACCACTACAAAGAGTCCTGACGCAACTCGGAGACATTCTTCCAACTGCACACAGCCCCAGATCAGATGTACCAACACACGGTGTGAAGGTGGAGCTGGAAGCAGGCTTACTTCATGCGCACCTGAACGCGACAAAAACAACAGTAGCATGGGCTTTTTAAAAGTACATCTAAATTTAACAGTTCCCCATCTGTGTGTAGTTTTGTATTGGCCATGCTGGAAATGTCTTTAACAATTGCACTTCTGTTTGTAGTCTTCCTGTTGTGTATGTGACTGTGTGTGGACCTAGTGTGCAGTAAAACCAAAGTTTGGAGAGCTTGCTTTTCTTGCTGTCCAGTCATAGCTTAGTAATTGTAACTAAAGGAACACACCTATGAATGGGACTTGACTGCTGGTCAGGTCAAACTGGACCAAGTTAGTTCCAGTTGGGCTCAGTTGGTGTTTACAGTCAACAGATACATTTGTTGAGATTTGAATGTTGTTTCTTTAGATCCAGTTACCTCAAGCATATGATCTCTGTGTTCTTCAAACCCAGCAATACACCAAGGCAAAAACCAGTCCACCCCAAAATCAGCAAGCCCAAACATAAGAGGAGCGACTTGGTGTAACAGAGTCTGATGTAGTGAACAATGCTCAGATCTCTACATTGGACACAAACACAGGAGGACCAACACCTTAGCTCCAGGGTCTGCAGTCCACCTGAAAGAGAAAGGACACTTCTTTGAGGACAGCAAGGTGCATGTTCTGGATCAGGACAGTTTGAAAGAGGAGTGAAAGAAACCATCTATGTCAAAGTAGAGAAATCATCTCTGAACAGAGGAGGACGTCTACGACACCACCTTGCCCTTAGCTACAATGCTGTCCTCTCATCCATTCTCAGGGGCATTAACACACATCCACATTTGAGCTCAGGTGACCATCTTAACAATGGTCACACATATTTGGCCTCAGACGAGCCAGTGGGATCCATGATCTTGTTAACGATGCCACAGCGTTTTAAACTCGCTGCTCCCGACCAGTCAATCAGAGCTGAAGAAGGATGCAAGGTGAAATGTCTTCAAGGGTCTTCCACCATGTCCAGTTGCCCTGACCTAACACTACATGGATTACCTCGAGTTGTGCTCCAAGAGAGAGTTTTAAACATGTTTAATATTTGTGATTTAAAGCAGTGATTGTGCCATGCTGATGATAACAGACATAAGAAGAGAAATGGCAAGTAACAAGTTTGCCATGTGGGGTGGCATGGTGGTGCAGTGGTTAGCACTAGTGCCTCACAGCAAGAAGGTTCGAGGTTCGAATCTCGGCCCGGGCCTTTCTGTGTGGAGTTTGCATGTGGGTTTTCTCCAGGTACTCCAGCTTCCTCCCACAGTCCAAAGACATGCTTGTTAGGTGAATTGATCAATCTAAATTGACTGTAGGTGTGAGTGGGAGTGTGAATGGTTGTCTGTCTATATGTTGGCCCTGCGATAGGCTGACAACCTGCCCAGGGTGTACGACACCTCTTGCCTGATGACAGCTGGGATAGGCTCCAGCAGACCCCTGTGTGGAGAAGCAGGTATGGAAGATGAGATGAGATGAGAAGTTTACCATGTAAAAACACACGAGTTGACAGATATGGAGGGAAATGGTTGAACTGTGGCAAGAATGTAAACATCTGTATAACACTACATCAAAAAAACAACACATCCAGCCATACAGAGAAAGAAGCTGTAATCTTTTACAAAAACATGAACATATCTGATTTAAATTAATCGTAGCCCCAGTATGAGCAATATAGATAAAATTTAAAAAATCCTTTCGATATGCAGTTGGTTTCAGATGGGAATCTATGTGATTATAATGAGAGTTTATATAGAACCAGAAAACCTGATATGTGGAAAGATCAGATAGGTAGTTATACTGAATAAGTAAAGAATAGCTGGTGGGAAGATGCAGGGCATTGCATGAGAGACTGGAGAAACAAAAAGTTTATGTTTCATCAGGCAGAAATAAACTGTAAACTGTAAACGGGCTACTTTGAAATATAAGTGTCACTGTGCAACATCAATGGACTTATCTATAGGAAGAAATCAGGAGATCTGTTGGGTCTTCCAGGGGTAATGTGTCGAAAGTCCAGATGTTACTGAGCAGTTGTTTTGTGTAGTGAAAAGACTCAGTTCTTAGGTCTGTGCTTCTCTCAACAACTAGAACCTGCTGGAGTTGGTGGAAACAGTTGTTTGGTGTGTTGTGTGAATGTTTCAGCTGGTTATTATGTGTGATTCCAGCTTAAACTACAAGTCTATCAAGTTTTGGATGGCTCCCTTGGATGTATTAAGAGAGCTGGATACTGCACTGCAATTTAGCCTTCCTGCCAATTTTTTTTCCACAGGCCACCTACAATAAAAAAAAAATCTCCTGCAGTTCAAAAAGAGTTTTTTTTTCTCCACTATTTGAAAATCTGTAAAACTGTTGACAACTCCAACTGTGAGAAATACAATGCAGATCTGGAGCCCAGTCCCAAACACCTCTACAGATACTAGATGGTGTGTATATACCTACATTGCTGTACACATGTGTATCTCTCGCCAGCACCTGGGAGACCGGGGTCATATCTGTCCTTGAAAACCGAGGATGGCTCAGCCTGCCACCTGCCACAGTGCTGACCTCCCATGGTGCACTGCTCAGTCATGCATGAGGCCATGAAGGACATTGCATGTCGGGTGGCTTCGAGGTGATGGAGGGCAAAGCAGTCAGGTGTAACAAGATTTTCTGCAACACAGCCGACTTTGCTTCAACTCGTGCCTTCACCCCTGGCCTCAGTCAACCCGACCCCACGGCCTATGCACCTTCCACCCGCCTCCCTCTCAGCTACTCATTGTCCGGACACCTAAAGCTGAGCCAGCGGGAGGCAGGGGAAAAACCAGCTGCTGTATTTTAATGGTCCACTGACATTGAGGTTGAGATAGAGAACTATCCTCTCTCCTTTCCATCCTCCTCTATGAGCTAAGAGTTTTGTGGTGATTGAATTCTAACGCGAATGGATTTACAATTGCATGCCTGGCGCTATCGCTGAAGCCTATTGTGAAGCTCTGTTTCCCCCTTATTCTTTGTCTCCTTCGCTTTTTTCACTCTTTCCCTTTTCCTATCCTTGTGAGGCATAATGACACGCTGATGCACTCTGGGTAATGTGCAGAGAAGATGGAACAAGCCCTGTAGCATGCCCTTGAGATCCCAAATCAAACAGCATCGTAACCCTTACACAAATTGATTCCTTAACCTCTCAGCCAGCGCGGCTTGAACCTTGAATTATGTCATTGATAGGCAGGAAATCACGCGAGAACACCTCGTTTTCATCTCGATAAGGAATCGGTTGTGGCTCTCCTTCCTTCAGACACCCAAGGATAGATAAATTGTTTTTCTTAGCTTGAAATATTCCTGATAGTCAGCCCCTGAACAGTGCAGGAAATCGGATTTCATTTCTCACGCACACAACCCTCTGCCACCTCTAATCCAGTGGCGGCTTCCACAGTCATTCGTCCAATAGGCCTAGAAAAACACGATTTCCCCACCACATCAATAAGCGGGGGTTTATTCAGCAGCATGGTGGTCCGTGTGGACTGGCTGGCTGCCCTGCTTCTGAAAGAGTTTTATTAGTGGAAAGGGATAGGGAGGCACTCTGAGACAAGGAAATAGATGCTGCCATGAGGATGAAGAGTGGCAACAGATTATCACGGCTGCTACAGAAAAAAAATATGCTGCTTTAATTTTGTTGTTTGTTTCTCCATTAGCTTCGAATTTAAACAGTTGTTCATGGGAATTTAATAAGACTCGGTTGTTTTAAACAAAGTAAAATCCCTTTTCACCGTGTGGAAAAACTACCCCTGATCTAAATTAAGCGTTTTATGACCTTCTGTGGAAGCAAATGAGATTCTCAGTGGAAGAAACTGAACAAAAGATCCAATTGTTGACATCAATGCACGCAATAAAATAGAGATCCCTGCATGAGAGGGCTACCAAGTAACAATACATGTTAAACAATGACAGTGAGAGATGGGTGGGGGGGTGAGTTTTTAAATCTATCCTTAATCCCCATTTCATTGGCTATGCAGACTTCAATGTGGTACGCTGTACTTCAATTAAAGCAAAGCTGTTTCAGGTTGAACACAATATTAGCTCAGTTTCTACTGTTCACGTTTTACTGGCTGAATGCATTTAAATAATGGCAGCAACTAACAACAACACAATATGATTAAAGGTTGTCAAATTACCTCAGTGACACGGATACTGGTTCAGATTCAGTCCAATAAGCTGGTAGCCTGACCAATCAGACCCTCCTACAGTCTGTTCAAATGCAGAAGAGTCTGGCACCGGAGACATAGCTAGTCCCTTCATGAGCAAACTTTGGGACGGACCAATTACATGCCCCTGTTGTTGACGCATCATACTGAGAAGCTGGAACAAGCATTTCTCCCAAATCAAAACATTGAAAATGTCGGACATGGCTGCCGTACGAGTGTTTTGCAAAAACTGGAAAGTCGTTTGCCATAGCTCCACTCGTTTGTTTTCGTGGTGCGGCTACACACGCTACACCATTTGACAGAATACGCTAACGTCATATCCGGTGTAGCGTCTCACACTTTGTGCGTCACATTCGACTGCTGTGATTGGTTCCCTCTCAGCTTGCTAAGCCCGCCCTCGAAATGAGAGACAGCAGTGCAGCTCCAGGCCCTCACGTCTTTGTAAAGTCTTCTTTCAAAGCGTGTTGGGCCTGGTTGATCAGGTAAGGTGTGGGACAGGTTGTAGACTC
>OOFC01051982.1:8337-26890 GCA_900323345.1 Pseudochromis fuscus
ACACACACACACACACACACACACACACACACACAAAGATAATGTCTACAATCTGAAACAATCTGGGGGAGATCAGACATGGATTATGCCTTAATGGAGTGAAGGTTGATGTTCTTAATTATGTTTACCTAATTTAATTTATTTATGTTAATTTTCTTTTTCTAAATGATTCCTTCATAAAGGTGTGACATTTTCTGCTGAAACACACACAGTCATACACAGTACATTTCTATAATTTTCACAGTCACGGTATAGACCTTTCTATCTGTAAAAACAACAGACTGATGTTGACAGATGATTGCGATGCAAATGTATTAGTTTATTCTTGCATTAGTTTTCTCCTCCTTAACCTCAGACACACACAAAAAAAGGCAGAGCTCAGGAAGACAGAAGAAGATGTTGACATGTCTTTTAAAGCAGAGTGCTGCACTCAGCTGCTGCCTGCTGTGAACTGGCTGTGATAGCAGCCCATGAAAAGTTGAATAAATGATGCTGCGTTTCATGTTGTAGTGGGCGTTGAATATTCTGCACTGCAGCTCCAGTTCCCAGTGACTTCTTGAAGTAAAATACCTCATATTACAAAGTATCTGTCTGTGAGAACATGCCCAAAATTTGGGAAAGAGGTGTTCCTATTATTACTGGTTGATATATTACATGTCCTACTGCATCTCTATCATTTCAAAACCATCTATCTCCTTGTTTGGTGGCTTTCAACTTTCAAAAAAAAAAAAAAAAGTGAGGGTTAATTGCTTTGTTTATGAGTTGTTGTTTATCTTGCTGGAATTTGTGAATACTGCAATTTTTCCGAAGGCCTGTTTCTATTAGTTGATAAGCTGTTGATGGCTTGAAGACATGTACAGGATACTGTTTTTAGACAATACTGAGGTCAAAATTGATGATGATGCTAAGACAGTTAAAGAGTGTTTAGACTTATTATCATAGACTGTATATAAAAATGGACGCAGGAACCAGATTTTAAAAGTGAAGCCAATGTGGACATGCAATACCGTTGATGACCACTACATGCAAAAACTCCTCCTCCAAATGACATCCTTGAGTTCAAGGGTCAGACCCGCCTCCTCATTCCTCCTTTCATATCCAAATATGGTCACTTCTGGCTCCAAACAACCCACATGGCGATGTTTAAACTCCTGGCTTTAAAATGTACACAAACCAGTGGGTGATGTCACATTAGCTTCATTCATGCTATAGACCGTCTATATATGGTCACAGTGGCTGACTGCTTTATGATACTGTTAATCCACCACAAGAGGGCAACAATGTTCAGTCTACAGCAGTGGTCCCCAACCACCGGGCCGGGGACCGGTACCGGTCCGTGGGGCAGTTGTTACCGGGCCGCACAGAAAGAGTAAATAAAAATATAACTTCTGTTGCATTGATTATTGGAGTCTGAAAGACATTTTATTTTGAAAGGAATGACCGGATTCTCTTCAACTTAACTTTTGCCATTGCCTCTTGACACGTCAATACGCTTGTCTCAGTCACGTGATAAAACTATCGTCTAACACGTATAACATCAGATACGTTAGCCATAAAAAAAAAGCCCGCAAACTAGCGAAAATGAATAAAATACAAACGTCTTTGGAGAGCTTCTTTGCAAAGGGCAAGAGGACAACTTTTTATTCCGGTCATGTTATATTACTTTCGCTGTATTTATCTGCCACACCTTGAAGGCCGGTCCATGAAAATAATGCCTACATTAAACTGGTCCATGGTGCTAAAAAGGTTGGGGACCGCTGGTCTACAGTACAGCAGGATTATGCCTTGGTGGAGGTTCAGTGCTTTCTAGTTAAAGCAATGTTTGTAAGACATTGTCTAAATGTATTTATTTTATTAGTTCTAACACTCAAAGCCATAAATGTCTATTGAATTTTAATGGAACTGTAAAAAACTATTCAATAAAATATAGGCTGTAACCAGTTGGTGGTGAGTTACACTGATTATCTTACCAACAGTGTCATATAAAAACACAGTAAGTATTACATGAGGGGCACAGACAGAATGAATAAAAGCCATGAAACAATCATGAGACCCATGATCACCGCCTCTCTATTTACATCTTCACAGCAAATGGTTTCACCTAGTAAAGACTAGCTGTATATCATGTACAGGAAACGGTCTCCACAGGGAGAGGGGTATTTCATGCTTAAGGCGACATTGTAAAGACTCATGTCTGTTAAAACGCCCTTTGGCAATCTATTATAGCAGGTCTTTCAATGGATGTAATTTCCTGTAGATTGTTGCTGATGGTTTCACCCATCCGTGAGTGGTACTGTTAACACCCCGGTGTGCTGAGTGGACACCTGCCATCCACAGCTGAATCTGCACTCTGGAGCTTAAAGTCTTTATCTCTGCCTTTCCCTGTAATATTTAGCAGCTTGGAGCTATTAGTTTACAGCCCCTCATCCAGCTAAACCCATAAAACAAACCAATCAAACGCCCAGCACAACACTGAGGCTTAGAGAAATCCATTGGCTTTCCTGGGCTATTGATCTTGCTCTCCAGAGCCAAGGCCTTTCTATAGCTCAGAGGCTTTACAAGAGAGATAGAAACACGTCTATAGTGGTAAAAAATGACATTGATTTGAATAGAGCTGCTTACCTCTTTAGGGGGCATAAATTACCTGGTGATTATTATCCCATGAAGGGTCACGCAGCTCTGTGTGGGCCTGAAGCTGTCTGGATTTGGTAAGTTTGAGACTCTCCAATGTCAAAAGGAAATAAACTCTCGCTGCTGGATTCAAACCATGTGACTGCCACAGTCGCATCATTCAGTCAGCATGCAGAAACATCACCTGGTCGTCCATCTATGACTTTCACACACTGGGTTTACACTACAGCGTGCCAAGTGACATATGGCCAGTCAGTGTTTCTATGTGATAACAGCAAATTGGAGTTGTGGGAAGCATGTTGTGTTCTTATTCACAGGGACCTCTGCGGTGAATACCCATTTGCATGAAATTAATATGTGGATGGGGGAAAAAAATGGCTGAGCACTCAAGTTAAACTCATTAGCAAGCCCAGCAGGGGCATTTGTTCCCAAGCTATCAAGGAATCCACGGCTGCTTTTCATTATGCATTCTATCCTAATGCTTCCAGTCTCTGTTTGGTTGGTTAAAGAGCATTTAACTACTAGAGATGGGGAGAGCGCAGAAAGAAATGACACTGCCTCGAAGCAACACTGTTTCTTTGTTTTGTTTTTTTGCTTTGTTTTTTTGGACAGGAGGAACAGGTTCAGAGCTGTAAATTGAAAATATAATTTGGTGATCATAAAACTGAGGATAGTTATTCTATTAACATCAATAATTAGTCCTTTATTATTGTTAAATTATGATCCAAACATAAGCTCTTTAATTGCTTGGCTGTAATGAGAGGGTGAACTGTTTGAGAGATTTTTTTTTTTTTAATCAAGAATAATTTTCAGTAACCATGCTTCCTTTCTTAATAACAAGGCGATATATTGATGGTGATTGAGTAACTGGTCTGTACATTTAGAATTAATCAGAGCTTCAACGACTCCCATCAGTGAACTTATTTAGCACAGTTTTTTTCCCTCCTGCTCATAATGATGATGCATGAGTTTAATGGAGACCCGAGCCGCCTCTCTGCGTCATGCTGAGGACTGCAGGGGTATGTCTATATCACACCGTAAATGGATCTTGAACTCAGTTTGACAAATGTCTTGGCAGGCAGCACCCACGTGTTCCCAACACAGTCCTGTAAGGATGAAGTCAGCGTGAGAAAAGGCAAAGTGGTGGGCAAATACAACCACCTTGTTGCAGGCTGGGATACTCAGGGGATCGATCAAGGGCAACACTGCCCGCATTTGGTTTTGGCGGCGCTCGCATCCACAGATCAATATTTATCTGTTTATGATCCTTTGAAAACAGCATTTCAACTTAGTGGTTCCTGTGGCCAAGGACACAGTTCATCCTTTTTAGCAGCTATAGTCACTTATACAGATCAGATTACATGTAAGCTGTCTCCTGGATGTTTCATTGTTATAGTTCATTGTATATTAATGAATAGGTTTAATGCAGAGTGATCTAACTGTCAAACTCTCCTTAATGAGCGGAAAGAAAATGGTAAAATGGTAAATGGAGTACATTTATATTGCGCTTTCATGATCATAGCTAGGTCCCAAAGCGCTTTACAAGGCAACTCATTCACCCATTCACACACACACTCACACACCAATGGCTACCGAACTGCCAGCCATGCAAGGCGCTAGCCACCACTGGGAGCAACTCAGGGTTCAGTGTCTTGCCCAAGGACACTTCGACATGTGTATAGGAGGAGCCAGGGACCGAACCCGCAGCCTTACAATTCACAGGTGACCCGCCCTACCACCTGAGCCATAGCCGCCCGTAAAGGAGAAAAAGAGCAAGAACCTGTCATGATACTTACACTTAATGTGTTCACACAATTTAAACAAGACGTCAGAGCTGATCACACCTGACGTGAAATGCTGCATTCTCATAAAAAAATCAAAATTTTACTTGTAAAGGCTGCAGTCAGTTGAGGTGAACTGAAACCAGACATACAAATCCTGACCAATTGGAAGTAGGACTGACACTTCGAGCCTGGAACAGAGGAGGCTGTTTAGCTTTTTATCTACGTTGTCCTATCACCAACATCCTGTGGCCCACTCTGTGAGCAGAGGCTTTACTTCTTCTGTACACTGTGTTGTAACAGTGGGTGTAAATTGTGGCCTTTTATCGTTATGTAATAAGGTCCACAGCACAGTCTTAGTAGGGTTGCCAGGTCTGTGAGACAAAACTCCACATCTGGACTCTGCAAAACCATATGCACAGTTTTTAATGTCCCAGTGTGCCATTGTTGCCAAATGTACGACAGTATCTATGTACACAATAAATGCGGTCATTTCCATCATATATAGATGCATGCGCTGTATGCACTAATCTCAGTTAACTTCACCTTACCTGTTTGACTTGTGGTAACTGCTTTACAGTTAAAACACAAATAAACTTCTTGAAATGAAACTATTTACAATTTCTTTCATTCTTACACAAAATGTTGATGGATGTGTTTATATGGGTGGCACATTGGTGTGTATGTGCTGGTCTAGAGTCAGTTTGGTAGGATTTGGTGATTAAAAAAAATTGTTTCTTTCAAATATGGAATTTATTTATAGATATTATTTCTGTAATTTACATGCAAAGGCAGGTCTAACCAACAGGCTGAGAAAAAAATGAACATTTCAGAAGTATAACCCAATTCCTGGCAAACTAGATTCTCACTATGGCTATGTCATGTTGTGAATCTCCACTGTTGCTCTTCGCTCTTACCTAAAGGACATTTGATTGGTTCGTTGCTAACTACAAAGCAGAAATACTAGGCTCAATGAGGAAATGGGTCCTAGAAATGTACATTGTACAGCAGGCCATAATTACAGTTTTTCCTCTATGAGTTGTGTTGGGACTAAGTTACCTTCCCACTCGTGGGAGTTAAGTATCTTGTTCATAAACAGATGGGAACAGTCGCTGTCATTATGCAGATTTTGCACTGGACCATATGGTAGCGACGAGGAACCTGAACCTGTGTTGATATAAGGTAGATTTTCACCCTCCATATGGTCAGAAGCTGTGTTGGGCACCAAGAAACATAAAAAACACAAGCACCTAAATTCTGTTTGTAGATGTTATGTTCTGTTGTTGGGGGAGGAGCTCTGTTAGCAGGAGACTGTTCCCACTTCAGCTGCTACGCTCGCGTCACATAAAAAAAAGCAGTACTGTGGGTTTGGGCCTGATATGCTTGAAATGGAAAAAGACCAGGGAAGCCTTAAACAATAGACTGTATATAAAATGTAGATGAAGAAGTAGCCACCAGGTCTCCAAGGTGGAGCCAAGGCAGAGGTGCAGAAAGTGCAACACCAGTAGAGGCTGGCTCCAGAAAAACTGACTTCAATTTAAAAAAAATGTAATTTTCAATCATGAAATGCTCAGTCAATGCATTTTTTTTTTTCAAAAGTTTCTGATGTCATTAGCTAAAGTCTAAGTAGATATCAGTCTTCAAAAAGAGAAAAAATTAAAAGTGGTGTTAGTTTGATTGACAGGTCTGGTCTCAATTCATTTCACAGGTGGTTTGGAGGCTGATTGATTAACTCCAGTCTTATACACATTGGACAGTGTCCTCAAGTTCAAGGGTCAGACCCGCTGCCTCACTCCACCATTCATATCCAAATATGGTCACTTCTGGCTCCAAAAACCCAACATGGTGACACTCAATTGCCTAACTCCGAGCTTCAAAATGCCACAAATCCACGGGTGATGTCACAGTAAGTACGTCCATCTCTATCTGGAACACATAGTCCGTCTATGTCTGGAACACATAGTCACACTTATGACTTAATATATTTCTAGTATCGATATATCACATGGAAAACATAAGCTGCAGCTATAGTTGTACGTGCTCAGAGCTTCTCAACAAAACATGAGCTCTTACAGCAATTGATTGGTGTGACTTCAGTTTTATTTATGCCCTAAATGTTGTTCCCTCAAAGGTCATATTCCTTAGGCTGGTGGTGTTATGTACAGTCAGTCGATGAGCACTGGCCACAATAGGGACGGCATAACAGGTTCTATGAGAATGTTAAGTTAATCTGCTTAAAAGAGAGTGCGGCGACATCAAGGTTGTCAGCGTTAAAAAGGGCCTGTGTGAAATTCAATTGGATGAGATGAGTTGCGACAGTTGATATAGAGAGCTGCAGCGCTGATGAAATGGATTCATTGTGACGGCTGAAGATAATGAGCTTTACTCAATCAGCTTGAGAGGGCATCCAGCGGCCGCTTCAATTGGTACCTTGGTGACCGTCGGGGGTCTATCAGGGACAGACAGTGCAGGCAGGCAGAGTGCTGTCGTCCAGCTGTGGTCTGTAGAGACCTTGAAAACTTGACTCGTCTCTCCTCAGGAAACACAGCGCACACCGCTCAGCTCCCCGCGGGGCCTTTTAATGCTGGGATTGTGTAACTTTTTGTGTTCACACTTTCAAGGGGTATTTTTGTAGGAGACAAACCCAGAGATTTATCACCCAGCTCTGTGAATCCCTTTAGCACTCCTGAGCTGTATAGCATCTTTAGCTCAGTGTTTTGGTTTGTGGACTTTACTGTGTTAGTTTTTTTCAGCCATGTTTCCAGCAAGAACAGAGTTAGACACAGGACTAGACAGTGAGGCAAATTCAAAGGATTTAATACAGAAATGGTTCAGTACATGGGTTATCAGTATGGAGTTAGATCTGTCTTATAATTCACAAATGCATGCAGAAGGATTCACAAATGTAAATTGGGATTTATGTATAAATGTATCTCAACACACAAATATAACTTGTAACATTTATTCACCAACTGTTGAATCTGCATTTGTGAACCTTGCTGCATTTGTGTGTGAATCTTTTTGAGACTCTCCTGCCGTGTCCCGATCCACAAATGCATTTCTTTCAACAGGGAACGATGTGTAGCCAATCAGGCACATTTCAGAACTAACTAAACATGTATAATGTTTCACTTACTCTTTAGGCATCATCACTACCGTACGCCATGTTGGCAGGCATGTGTAGCGCCGTGTGGACATGTACAACCCACCCCCAAGTGAGGTACGTTCTTGTGATTGGCTGAAAGGAGGGAGACATCTGACTGGCTACACATCTTTCCTTGTTAATAAAATGCATTTGTGGATCGGCACACAGCAGGAGAGTCTCAAAAAGATTCACACACAAATGCAGCAAGGTTTAGCTCATGCAATGTGTCAAAGTGACGCATGCGATTATTGAATAATTCACCTGCTGCAGCGTGTGGTGGCATCAGCTACCCCTAGATCATTTCTATATACAATCCAGACTGAGCTGGATGTTCGCCGTGCTTGAAGCGCAGTGCTGAGTTCAGGCTTGAACAAATGGATTTATTTTTTTGTTAGTGTTGTAAGATGGGAGAAAAATAGTTATCTGCGGTTATTTTGTATACAATTATAAATTATTGTGCTGTGGTGAAAGTACAGAGGATAGAGCTTCCAGATCACGTAGATCGGACAAATTAAATAATAAAATCAAATCTGCCTGTAGCAATCCGTGTATCATTCGTTCAATTGTTATTTAATTAAGAATCCAAAAACAAAACAAATGAAATAGGTGGTTTTCGTTTTTGTTTCTAAATCTAAATTCGTTCATTTTTGTTTGTTTGTTAATGCAGATCAAATAAGGACAAACATAAAACAGATAAATACTGGCCACAGGCAGATTTTGTCACTGTATGACATTACAAGATGAAAATAAACTTGATTAGATCAGTCCTCTTCATTTAGTCCTGACTGTGGGCATTGGAAAGACTGAGTTCATAGCAAATTATCTTGTGTGAACAAGATTTAAAAAAAATATTACGCTGTGGGACTTTAGGGGCTCTGTAATTTGTGAATCTTTCTACATTAATATATAAATCCCAATTTACATTTGTGAATCCTTCTGTGAATTATGAGACTGATCTAACTCCATATTATCAGGCAACACACATACAAGGAAGACATGAAACAAGGAGCAAACACTTACACTGGGGACTTCCTGGAAGTCTTGATGCAAAGAACAAAGACGATCTGGCACAGAGAGGACAACACACAGGTTAGACAGACCGGGGGAGTGAACAATACGACACAGGTAACAGTGATTAAGGCAGAGCCAGACAATCATCAGAGGATAAAACGTGAAGTGTGTGAAATGATAGGACCAATAAGTAAAACAACATAAAACTGAATTTTTATTTATTTTTTTTTTAAATTCACTAAAATACCAATACTGAAAATGATCTGCAGGTATGAAATGTATAAAAGCTATTATTTGCTGATTCATTATTAACAACTTTTAATGTCATTATAATATTTAAAAAAAACTGTTCAATAAAAAACTGGCATAATTGTTTTAATATCTACTTTTATTCTCAATCACAAAGGAAACAGCAGCATTTAAAGTCACAGTCGTGTCCAACCAGCTACTCAAGTATTCACCCCACTCATCTGCATTAGTACATTACAACTGTAGCCAAAGTGCCACCCAGTTTTAATATTGATGGCTTATGGTAATTCCTATTCTTACTTGTTACATTACAGAGGGCTTGCCATACAGTCATCATTTATGGGATTGAAGTCATTTTACATTTTACTGTATCACTCAGCTGCACATTTACTTTTTGGGATAAAATCTTTTCCCTTCTTATTTTTAATCCTAATTTAATTCTTTAATGCATTTTAGCAAACTGGCACTGTTAGTGCTTTTGAAAAGGATTTTGCTTTTTCACTTTTGTTGAGCCTAATTCATTTTATGGTCGTAGAATTATTTTTAAGCGCTAGTGTGAGCGCTGGCACTTTGACCCTCTGGCCCCATTTATTGCTGTTTTATAGGGTTTATTACACTGAACTTATGACCAAGCTGCACTGCCCAAAACATAGACTGTAAATAAAATAATATCTTTATATACAGTATATGGTCAAACACATTAGAAGCAGCATCCATATGAGCATTAACGTTGTCATTTTTTCCATTTACAAAGGATTTAAAACAGTATATTCAGCAAATGTCTGCTTAGTTTTTTGCTTATTCTAAATTTGCAACACAGCAGAGCTTCAAGGTGATTTGCTTTAGCTCTGCACCCTCCACTATTTTTGTCCCAAGTGTGCTCTAGTAGTTTGTAGTCTGAAATTACAGTTGTGAAAAGGTAGATTTTCAATATCAGACTTGGACCTCTTCATGTTTTATATACAAAAAGTTAAATTATAAAGTGCACTAAAAACTGTTTATCCGGTAATTCCTTTTAAATAATGTACAATTAACACTGACATGTAGGACAGTCATTCTGATGCATGGTGTAAAACTCTGTCAGCAGTTTACATTGTGGGTGCAGAGGATTAACAGAAAATGCAATACCTTTCAAAATGTCCCTGCACCACAGTCCTCTGACAACTTCCTTATAGAGAAGACAGATGATGTCATTGTGTGGGAGGTGCAAAATCACCCCAATGGAAAACAGTGTACAGTACCTTAAATTATCTGGGGAGGAGGTAACACATTTTGTTGCCTTGTGTTTCTGGTACACTGTCCACTGAAGGGAAAATGGTTTAACTTTAGCTGATGAGCCAACTGGCTGCTGACCACAGGCACACTTCTGTTAGAACAATGAAACTCCCACCATGTCTGAAATTTCTAGACAATTCCCCATTGAAGCACACACTCACATTTATCTGTATCTAGTTAGCATGAAGAGCTGTGGATGGCCTCATGTACTTTTTTTCTGCTCGAGGGGTTTATATCAAAGTCAAACTGTTCATACTGCCTCACTTGGCAGGACCACAAAAATAGTTTCCCTACAACTGCACTTTACACGTCTGACCTGGTCTGAGCGGGAAGGAAAGCAGAAAGCCCTGGTGATTCCTGACACCTTAAAGTTTGGGCTACAGTATGCCGCTTAATTATTACTGACACTGAAGTTAATGCACCTCCTCTGACCTCTTAGGTGTCATCAACCTCGGGAGGAGGGCACAAAGGATCAGATTTAAAGTCCTGGGTCTCAGTGAAAACAGAGATTACATCACGAACAGTTACAAAATATATTCAGTGTGTAGTAAATAAAAGACAAATGAGCCTACTTAAAATGCTTTGTATGCTTTTTACTAGTAATTAGCTGCTCTTTGTAACTCCAAATGGCCAAGGACAAATGGCAACAACCAACTGCTGCATACAGACATAGTGAAGGCAGTTTAGCTCTGCTAGGACTATGTGGTGCTGTATTTCAAGATGTAAGATTCAGATGTGGTGCATGTGGAATCCCAGGAGTGTGAGCTATATATCAAGGTATAAATCATCAAAGTCACTTGTGTATGCTTTGTACCACTGAGAAGTTGGGGACGAGTTTCATTACCTATTCCAGTGTAATCACTTCACAGCAGGAACAAGTAAATACCTACCTGCACATATTAGGTTGAGACCATAGACTGTATATAGAAATGGATGAAGCAACCAGATCTCAAAAATGAGGCCAGTGCATGTGGAAATGCAACAAAGATTGACTTCAATCCAAAAATGAAATACTCAGTCAATCATTTTTATTCACAGGTCGTTCTAATGTCATTAGCTGGAGTCAACTTGGAGCTCGAGTCTCATGTGCATTGAACAGTGTCCTCAGGTTCAAGGGTCAGACCCGCCTCCTCACTGCTCCTTTCATATCCAAATATGGTCACTTCTGGCTCTAAAATATCAACATGGTGACGTTCAACTTCCAAACTCCTGGCTACAAAATGCGAGCCCACAAACAAAAGGTTGACATCACATTAGCATCATTTGTTCTACATAAAGTCTATAGTTGAGACTGAATGTTCATTTATCTCAGGCGATTTCACTAGTGTTTTAAGGTTTTCCGTTTCAGGAAAGGAAAAAAAAAAATAAAAATTGAAAAACTTAAAACACTAGTGAAATGACATGAGATAAATGAATCAAAGTAAGCTAGTCAAATTCAAGGCAAAATGAATTTGTTTACATTGAGACCTAATGTGTTCAAGATGGACCTGCTATTCAACTCAGACATGTGAACACAGTGTAATCTTGCAAGATTTTGCTTTCAAGTGTCTGTAATGTTTATTAATTGTTATTATTCTTTTGATTTTTCCAGTTAATTTATTGTTTACATGTTGTATTTGTCACTCCCCCAAGATGGTGTACTGAGAATAAACTTGCTCACTTACTACGAACAAGTCACACATTCAATTTGAATCACTCTGTTGTTGTTTTGTGTCTCGCTGTGGTCAGTGTGTGTCAGTCACTCTCTACCACTTTGTACTTGTTTTGAAGTCTTCATTGTTATAGTCATTTTGCTTCTCTTAGCAGGTGACTGCATTGATCATCTGACAAAAATTTTAATTAGTTTTTCACAGTGATACTGAGCCTCTTATGCTAACAAGTAACTTGCCACTGGTGTCCAATCAAGTCACAGCGAGCCACATCTGCTGCCCCACCTCTGCGATCCACATAAGGTTCTTGTTTTCATGTGAGCAATCATTCTGAGAGAAGATCTAATTATTTCCAAATAGTGGTTATCTCCCCGTGATACATGAATCTCTTACCCAGAGTGCCACACATCAAAATTAATCAAGCTTTAATTCTAGAGAAACATTTTAAGGTAATCTAATTCGAACTAAGCTATTCATGCTGAGATAAATGGTACATTTGCTAAAGAGAAAAATATCACAGATTAGGAGGCATTTCTTTTGGGTTTGAAAGCCTGCATTATTTACCTCTGCTGCTTTTAAAGTGTTGTGTTTGCTCACAGTGGTAGCAGCAAACAATTACCCTCTAAACATCCTGCACTCTTCCACAGAGAGGTAACGGTGCCTTGGCAGTCGTCTATCCCTCATGCCAGGAGATAATTTGTGGTTTTTCCACAATTTTTCAGCATGTGCACAATGTAATAGAAAACTGGAGAGAGGCTGTATGTGCATAAAATACAGGCCACAGTACTAATGAATCTACTTGTCATGTTTTAGGCATGCATCACAGTGCCTCATATTGCTTTAATGTGGAAGAGCAGGCTTATTATAAATGTGTCTTTGATGCTCTCGTGTCCCGGTGTGATGAACTACAGTACGAGTGTTGTCACCACACAGTGCAGCAGCATTTAGAGGGTAACAACTCAAGGAAATTAAATTAGAGGAAAGCTATAAATATCTTGTAACATTGTTGATAGCACTATATGATTTTAGGCAAATGGTAAATGAACTACCATAATGTCTGTGGCAATATGAAAACCTTATTTAATCAGGGTTGTTAAATCATTTATGCCCACACTCTATTAAAGCCTGGTTTGGCCACTCAGGCTTTGTGCTATAAAAGCATTTGGTGGGTTTGATGGAAAGAACCAGGCACAGGCAGTGTAGCAGATATGTTTTTTGAGAGATATTTAGTGAGTAAAGTCAAAGCAAATCTGGCCCAATCTCCTCCCCAGAGGGCATTTTAAACTGAGCTCATCTCTACTTGAAATAGATGACTTAGTATGCATTAAAAAAAAGGTCAGTTGATGTGTTTTATTATCATTTTAAATCATATTTGCAAACCAAATTTGGACAAATTATGGATTGAATTAAATAGAACTCGGGTCAATGACTCATTCCTGTGACCATCAAGCTGGTGCAGTCCTCCACATAAATTCTTCTTCAGACAGCTCCTGAGAACACACACACACACACACACACACACACACACACACACACACACACACACACACACACACACACACACACCTCAACGTGCTCCACTAATCAGTGTTGGCCAGCACTCTGCTCTTTGCAGTAGAGAGCCGGGGTGGAAACATCAAGGGCAAGGATGCAGACAGGATTAGCAAACTGGTGAAAAAGACAAGGCTCTGTTGGAGAGCTGAGCCAGGACACCCTGGAGGATGTGAACTGAACTGAACTCCCTCCTAGACAAATGGAAGATGCACGTTCACACACCAGGCACAGCTGTAAATCCACAGATTTGCTTCCTGAGTTCAAACATGTGTTAGGTTGCATCTTACTTTCTTGTTTCTTCATTGAATTCCATCCATAGTCCAAGAACCTACATTTCTGGTTAGATGGAGACAGGGGCGTCACTAGGTTTTAAGAACAGGGGGGGCTTAGCCCCTGGGAGATACAAATGATGTGAAGAAATGTAGTGCAAGCACAAAACTTCACAAACACTTAACAAAGACTGAGAAATTATTCATTGTATTAATGTTTTTATTATTCACTGGTGATAATCATACATGAATGAGCTCAGCTCCTGTACTCATCCATGGGTAAAGTGAGATACACAGATCATGCTCCAGAAGGAATTCACAGCAAAGATAATATGGTAAACAGTGCACACTTAACTCTATGAACAACCAGGACCTTCACAGAGCATTTCAGACTAACTAACTAGCTAAGTAGCAGCTGGAATGTAATTTTTGAGCGCTAAACAGCAAAGGTAAGATGTGCGCAGACATTGTTTATAGTTGGAAAGCCAGGTTTTTATTTGTCAAACATGGAGCATTTGGTTTATTAATTACATGGGACTTTCTGCTGTTAGCTGGGGGCTGGAGCTAACTCATTGTTACTACCAGCAGTGGTGAATACTTACGTTCTTGAAAAACTTTCTTATATCCATTATCTCTCCGTTCACGACGCTCTGGCCTCCTGCTCTATTCAGCTCTGTGTACGTCAAAGGTAAACATGCGCTGCAGGTACCTGCTGCACGCAAGGTCACAGGGAAATGTGGACTGCATTTTCAGTGATATGGGCGTTATCTACATGAACAAGTGGAATGGATTGGATGGCAACACACTGAAGGGGCTCCATGAAGTGAGGGGAAACTGACAGATTTATGATCATATTTAAGTGAACATAAGTCATATGTTGGGACATTGTGAGGAATACTCACCATAGCATTGTAGACTACTGCAATGACAGTGTTTTCACAAATGTTAAGGTGGAGTGGGACAAGTTACTAAGATTGAATGAGACAATCTGGGATCCTACACCACAGCGAGACAGAGGCTAAAGTTATTGCACACTGACCACCCACATGTCCCGAGAGGGAAACACCGAAGATTGTCATTGACACCTTTGAAGGTGTGCAGTATGTCCAGGGAAGGACTGGACTGAAATTCACTTTTCAAGGTCTATTCCTAAACTCTAATATCTGATCTAGTCACTAATCATACATAAGCTTACCCATAGACTGTGTATAGAATGGATGAAGCTAACATAACATCACTTGAAAGTCCTCATGTTGGTTGTTTGGAGCTAGAAGTGACCATATTTGGACATGAAGGGAGGAGTGAGGAGGTGGATCTGACCCTTAAACCCAAGGACACTGCCTAATGTGTATGACACTCAAGTTCAGTCTGGTCTCATTGAAGATTTTTGACTTAAACTCAGTTGGAGCCAGAGTTCTTTGGATCCAGCATCTGCTGGCCATCAATGGTATTGCATTTCTTTGCACTTCCAAATTGAGTCTACCATCCCGTCTGAACTGTGGCATCAGCAATGACTGAAACTAAAATATGCTTTTTAAAGAAATGCAGAGGAACCCTCAACACGCTATGACCAAGAATCGTTGGTTGGCCGTCTCATTTACATCAGCGCTAACACCGAGAGTTCATTTTTGTATAACTTTTGGTTTTGATTGCGCAATAGGCTTGACCCAGTTTGTGTCAGCTTGGTTTATTTCCGTAAGGTCCGGGACTGTGCATTGCATAAAATGAATTCAGCGTGTTAAGGGTTTAAGGATTAGCTACAAAAAAGACTGCTGTGTCATCAATTAAAATCTGAATTCACCAAATCACCCAAGCATCTGAATTACAGCAGCTCTAATGTTTTTATTTTAATGGCTCTTTGTGTCGATGTTGACTCATGATTCATGTCATAAATGTCGTTCAGATGGTTTTTTTTTTTTTAAGTATTAATAAAGAGGTAGCGACACTGACACCTCTTGTTGTTCGGGTCCAGGACATTATGCCTGATAGAGCCCAGGACTTGTTCAAAATTCACTGTCTGCTAACCCTTTGATGTTACAGATAGAAAGCCTGTCTTTAGTTTTTAGTGTCAACTATGCAATGCATTGGATAAGGTAAGGAGTGCTGATCTTATCTTTAATTTATCACACGCTGCATTAAAATTCTTCTCTTACCTGCTGTAGATTAAGAAAGACTCCAGCATCACCTGCAGCATGTACTGACTACTAAAATTAATATAAATCTTTCAGCACAAAGTTGGCTCCCACATAGAAATCACGATTGAATAAAAACACACCAGACCACCACCAGATTACTCACAGTAGATCCTTTGGAGGTTGCCTGCAAACAAGACAGCCGGTGTCAGAGGAGGGGAGTGTGCAACTACAACATTTACTCCAGGAGAAAGCAGGGAATAATTACCTGTGTGTGGCTTGAAATGGAGCAGTTGAACAGTGCACAGATTAGAGTGCATCCTCCAGTGCCCATTAATCAAACACATTGAAATTAACTTTCAATTGACTTCCTTACCCTTCCGCATAAAATAGATGCCACGACTGAAAAATGGAGTAAGCAAAGCAATCTCTAGTTCAAACACTGTTTGTCACGTTGGTCGAAAAGAAAAAGAAACACAACAGAAGAGCTTCAATTTTCATTTGTGTTTTAAGGGATTAAAAAACCATTCCCAGCCCCAGCAGTGCTTTCTTTTCATGAGGTTTCTCCATAACCACGGACAGCACGTTAAATGATTCAATACCAGAGAAGATGATTGGTGACTCTTGTACAATCTGACAATCCATTATGCTTTTTATTTAAGCCTTCTTTTATTATGCCTTTTAGGGTGCTCTGTTTTTCAGACAAAAAATCCTCTTATTATATTTTCATGGCAAAAGACTTTGACTGAAATGCTTTAATGGACATTGGCATTCATTTTAATGGGGCTGTCAGTGACCAAAGCAAAGTGTTCATGTGAGGATTCTGTTATTGATTCTGACAGATTTTCATCACGCCTGCAAATGCGCTACACTTTTTGTCCTTCTTTTATTGCCTTCAATGACCATTTTATTCTTATTGCTAAATGCCCAGAGAGACATTTAAAGCAATAGTTCGACATCTTGGGAATGGCACTTATTTCTGCTTTCTTGTTGAGAGTTAAATAAGAAAATCAATAGCACTCTTATATCTGTCTGGTAAATATATGGCATATACACAGCTCACAGATGGATAAGCTTAGCTTAGCATAAAGGGAATAGGAACAAGGAGAAACAGCCTGGCTCTGGTGGAAATTGAAAGGCCTGGTCACACCAGAAAATGACCCAGCAGAATCCATCCCTGTGTGTTTGCTAGATGGTTGTAGAAAGAACTGGATACCTGGCAGGATACACATGTGAAAGGAGTTGTTTGATGTATCAGCTGCTTTCCTGTCATAATCATACAGTTACATTTTCTGGAGCAGTGTAAACAAAAGACTTTAACATCCACCTGAAATAAAAATGTATTTTTTATCTATTTCATATTAAATGTTTGTTAAATGTAAGTTAGCGTTTAAACAGCAGCAAGATATGGTGGGAAACAATTACTGATTGTGACAATTACTTTGTATTAAATGGATTTTTTTCAAAAGGATTTTGCTATTGTAAATGCTAGCGTGACCTTATACTTGGTTTCTGTGTGGATTAAACAAACGAGATATGATGTATTAAGTAATGGGCTTAAGAGGTGGGAGGCAGATTTTGTTACTTTCAGACAGAAGCCAGATGTTTCCCCATTTTCATTCTTCATGCTAAGCTAAGCAAAGAGCAGAATCAATCTTCGCTAATTCATCTAATCCTCTTCACAAATGTACATATGTCCCATCATGTTGAGTAATACCTTTGAGATCTAACTTGAAGCTGCTAATGCAGATTATACATTAGATCAATAGGAGTTGTATATGCAGTGCCCCATTACCCACAAAGCTTGAGCTAGTCAAAAAGGTTAATACATTATCATTATTAAATGTTTCCATTGAGAAACTACATTCATTTTTAAGTTTTAAGCATATAAACATTTATTACAATGAAGACGTACAGTATGAAACCATCTACAAAATACAATATTCAACATTCACTCTACTGTGTCAATCATTCAACACTGGTTCTTCCTAATCCTGCATCCATCTAATACAAGTCAATGGGTGTAAAAACCACTCAGCTATTGGTAGTTTCACTGCTCCAACAGATGGACACATCATGCTATATATGTACCATATGTTTAATCATTAACAGAAAATCACATGATGACAATGCAAATCAACACAAAAATGTATGAGAACGTACACTCAAAATCTATGTTCGTCCTGTATCTAGAGAGATGTTTTTCTTCATAAGATTAGAGGCCGTTTTTATTAAGCTGACAGGCGGAGTTGCGCGATCGAGTGCGTTTTCTCTTCCAATTTAATTGCTGAGTAAATGTACCAGCACTGTAGCCGCACCGAGTTCGACAACAACATTAAATAATCACCAGCTTTCACAGGAATGCTAATAAACCTTTCTGGGAAGTCTCACCTATGAACATCAAAAAACTGCAGCTATAATCCTGGAAATACAGCTGCACAGTCAGCAATCAAATCCAAGCTGCAAATCACAACTAATTAGTAAAACAACTTGGTTTTACAGACTGTTTCTGTGCGTGTTTATAATCTTATTTTTCATTTCCAGTATGCAACATGAAATGCACAAGCTCTAATCTCTCCTGATCCCGGCTGGATGAGGCCTGCTTGATGGATCACCATCCTGCTCCACTAGCTCACTGTTTACCATCATGGATCACTATCTGGCTGCACTTTCATTATGGCTACTGTCATGGACCACTATGTTGTTATGCTACAAAAACATCAACAACAAATCAAAGGCACAGGCACATGAAATTAGCTTTAGTGTGTGTTTGTGAATTTACAGTATTCACGATATTAATCTGGTGGAGTGCCAAGAAGACAAATTCTCCTCTCACTGATGGCTCTTAGAAAATTAT
>OOFC01051992.1:4276-30279 GCA_900323345.1 Pseudochromis fuscus
GACCGACACAAAGTATTACACACATTCTGCAGGAAGGAGTCTTCACCGAAGCACTTCCTGTTTAAAATACCACATTAAGCATTTGTTCGTCGGGGATTCTGCTAGCACTTAAGCTAACCCGTCGCCCAGCTTGCGACAAACCACACTCGTGCAAATTTTTATTGTTTGACAGCGCTATTTATTACTGCACCTTAACAAGCATTAGTTATCCAATTATTCGATTAATCGATGGAAAAATCAATAGATTATTCGATTACTAAAATAATCGTTAAATGCAGCCCTAAACCTGTGAGTGGACCCTGGGGCAAAAATGAACCGTGACATCAAGCTGATTAAAAGTCTATTTATTTGCTTCTAATCTTGCACTACATAAGAAAAATGACAACTTAAATAGGCCACTATTTCCCAAGGAGTGCCCGTGGAGAGCTGGCAGCCGTGGTTTTATACCGCTGTGTCCCCGCAATTACTGAACCCACTTCCACAAATTAACAGCATTTATTTATTAAACTGTTTGTCTTGGTCCCCACAAACACTTTCATCCTCATTCAGTTTTATTGCATTATTGGATATTGTTTAAACTCTCCTTGTTGTTGCAGTCTTTGATGGACAGCTTTAATTGTGCACACATCCTCTGCTGTGTAATACAATACAGAATAAACAGTGGAAGATCTGAGTTCATATGCAGGCTGGGCAGCTGGCCGTTCAATCAGTGGAGGAGAGAAATATTCAGATATTTTATCTAGTAACAGTACAAATATTACATTTTGTTGATGGTATATATTTTAGATTATTCGTAGTACTGATGTGTCACTGTGTCAGGTGCATGTTGGTATTTCAGCCATCTTTTCTGTAGTTTAATCTAATGTGAAACATCATAGTTCAAATCTTAATCTGCAAGGTAATTAGTAACTTTAACCAATAAGGTAACTGTAACCTCTCAAACCAAGTCTGGAAACCACTTGACGAAAAGGAGTTAAAACAAGTTCACCTCAAGCAGCTACAACGCAGTAAAGTGTTGCTTAAACATTGAAACATCACTATTAATAATCTAATAAGGTCGTGTAAATAATATCAGTTACTGCCACCATTTTTTTTCTTCTTCTACTACTTGTGTCTCAGGTGTTAGAGCAGGTCATCCACAAATCATAAGGGTAGTGGTCCAATCCCCGGCTCCAGCTGTGTCCTTTGGCAAGACGTTGAACCCTGAGTTGCCTGGTGGCACCGTGCAGTGGCAGCCCAATAAAGCATTTTACTGCATGTTGCACTGCGTATGATTGGTGATGACACAATACAAAACACCTAACTGAGTGGGATTTTAATTGTAATACAGTATTGTTATATTTTACTTAGAGAATCTGAGTATTTCTGTTACTTGAGTAAACAGCTATTGTATGTTTTTGCTAACGTTGGGTAGTAACCTAAAAAACTAACCAAGGAGCAAATGATTACATTGTGGACTTGACCTGAGGATGAGCTCCTCATCTGTTATGTTTTGACAAAATAATGTTGCTATGTCACCACAAGAGGGCAACAGTGTCCAGTCTATAGCTTCTGGATCATGTCTTGGTGGAGGGTGGTGCTCTCTGAGTGCTTTCTGATATTAGTACATTTGCTGATGATACAATAGAAAAATACATATTACTTTTTCCAATACAGTTACAAGAGTAATTGCATGTAGTTACTTTCCTCTACAGTCTTAAGGAGGTGCAGTTCAGGTAGAGTTCAAGTTTTAAAAGTTACACTTCTCTTTATATTGGTACATTTTAAAATAATACAGATTGAAAAACGTTTATGTGAGGATACACAGTCCTAACACCTGTGCCAGGCTGTGCAGATACAGGGTGGCAGTGTGGGGAGTTGAACCCAGCACCGTGCCTCCACGCACACGCATGCACTCGGACATTAACCCCGCAGAGGAGCCGCTGTGCCGGAGCTTCTGCTCGCCTGCCAACCCCCAAATCCCCCCTTCCAGCTCAGTATGCATCCTGCAGGGGGGGAGTCGGCAGCTCGAGACTACAGCCTGGGCCAACTCCAACTCCAACCATCCTCATCATCACTGATTATAATCTGTAGAAATTACAACTATCGTCACACCAACCACAACTGGTCACCAAAGACGGAAAAAAACTAAACAAAACGCACAACCCGAGCCAAAAACGCAGCTCACGTTCGTCAACTTTGTCTCATACATCATGTGTACAAAAAGAAAGTTTCACCACACATGCCAAAACGAGTGGTTAACAACATTTTTTTTCGTATTACATAACGTAAACGTGTCGTTGCGTGTATATATTTATTTTTATCTCCTTCTCCCCGGACCGCTTTCCTGGTTGCAACCCCGGCTGTCCCCGTAACCCTCTAGCGGCGCGGACTGCACCGATGCCCGGCGTGCATCGTTAGGAGACTCCGCAGAGCAACCATGTTTCTTCGGTACCGGCCACGGTTGTCAAAACGCACCGTATCCAGGCGATAACACCACTAAAGCTCACCATGCAAGCTCAAATCTGTACATAAAGCAGAAAGGTGTGATTTTTGGCGGAGAAATGAGGGAGATGGAGCGAAACGTTGGAGGGATAAGCGAGGCTAGACTTGAAAGACACAGGCGGGCCTCCCGGCTGCTGCAGCCCCGGCATTTTCTCCGGCAAAGAAAGGCTTTTGTATTGAGCCACGGCGAACACTCCTATAGCCTCCACCGCGAATACAGTCACAAAGACGCACAGTACACAAGTTGAACTCACCTGGATGTGGCACAAAACGAGCGCTACGGAGACCGTGTGCGCATTGCTGCGTTAATTTTGGCTGTTTGGCGGAGCCGTCGTGGAGATATTTCGGTGTCCGTCAGCGGCGCACTCACACTCCGCCTGAAGCTCTCGCCGTCGAGTCCCCCTCCGCTCCGACTACCGGGCGGACAAGCTGCTTCCTTAAACCCAGAGTCCAGCCAGCCAACCAACCGTGGACCCATTCAGATATGACATGTGCGTTTTTTTCCTTCAACCCCGGAAAATATCTACATTTCATGGCTTCATCTGACAGAAAAAAAAATCTTATGGTTGCATTAGTGAATTAAACAGATTCAAGCGGAGTAACTTAGCTCATAAAAACGTTTGAAAATGTATTTTTTTAGTATAATTGGTCATTTGGAGACAGTTTGAAACTGAGACACCTCCTCAGTCTGAAGTTTGATCTTTCACTTTATGTTCAACACTGTTGGTACAAACTGTAAATCACACAAAAGTTATTATTTACAAATAAACTGTGTCACATGATCCTCATCTGTCTGGAAACTTCTGTGTTTACCCCCATTAATAAAATATATGTACTCAACATAATAATATATGGCAAAATATAAAATTGTGAGCATTTTCTGTGTTTAACACTGTTGATTGTTTTATCATATTGTGAAGTGATAATGAAGTATTTTTTTTATTAAATTATTACATAATAATGAGCTCAACCGTTGTAAAAGTATGAAGTGTACCATGTATCTTATGTGTTGTCAAAGCTTTATAAATCTGAGAACAATAAGACTTCAAAACATTATGTCAAGCTCACATAAAATAAAAAGGTTTTAGGTTATTTAGACCATTTGGAGCATTCGTGTGGTTCATAAATGAATTGTGATTTAATTTCTACAGGAAGTAAAACCCATGTGGAATATTTAGTGGCAGGTATTTCTGCTTCATGTTTTATTATATTTACTTCAAAACACTGGAATAATGTTCCAACAGGTTTTCACAAGCTCACGTATCAACCAGACGCACCAACAGGTTACAGCTATGATGATGAATGATGTGAATGATTATTTTTATTACGAATTGCAGATGTTCCTGATTAACTGATTAATTATTTATGTTGGAAAATAGTGAAACAAGTAGAATAAAAACCTTTTAACATATAATCTGAAACTGACTAAACTAAACTGAGTCATAGTCATTAGTCAAATAAAAACAGTAAATCTCATCATTGGAAAAACATGTTGCAGATATTTTCCTTGAAAACTGACATTTAAATCCAGTAAAAAGAGTTATTCAATCAGATTTGTGGTCTTCACCTTTTGACCTTTAATGAAAATGAAAATGGGACAGCTTTATTGGGATGCCACTTGGTAGGTGGTTAGAGCGTCGGCCTTCCAACCCAGAGGTTGGTGGTTCGGCTCCCGCTCTGTGACCACACTACCTCTGGGAGCGGCAGTGGCTCAGTGGGTTGGGAACTGGTTCAAGTCCCAGCCCAAAATACAGAGTGTGGACTGGTGGCTGGAGAGGTGCCAGTCCACCTCCAGGGCACTGCTGAGGTGCCCTTGAGGGAGGCACCGACCCCCCCCACCACCAACCGCTCCGAATGGCGGCACCCTCACACTATACCCTCTCCACGCATGTAACGGGGCCCATATATGCATGTGTGAATTATTTAGGGTGTAAATGACATTTCGTTGTGTGTGTACAGTGTGCAGCAGGTACAGTGACAAATAAAGATTTCTTCTTCTACATTAATATCTGTACTTCATGCAAGGTCGGCAAATCTAAAACAAAACATCTTTCCTAGGACTATGAGATGAGATGAGATGGTTGGTAATTGCAAAGAGGTATTTTGGAAGATTGTGAACTGATGACCCTTAACCTTTAACAACACCAACAATAAAACAACAGATTTACCAAAACAGAGATTTATATTTATGCTAGAAACCATAACTTCAGTGAGGAAGTTCTTCATCCATATGGACTTCCTGTTTGGGAGACCTACTGATGCAAACCTCTCTAAATACTCAACAAAATGACTTTCTGTGCTGTAAGACACATGTAGTATTTTGACACTAGCTGGGAAGCATAAAGGACGATTGGCTGGACAATGCATCAATAAAATAATATTAATTAAACTTCTCTAGTAGAAGCTCCAACACCTTAAGATCTTGCATTATGATTCATACAATATCAGCCTGTAAGTGTTTTTTCTTCCTCACCAGTACCTCTCAGGCTGAATATTATTGATTGCATAGGGCCCACAGAGTTTAGAGTGCGTACCATCTCATTACTGGAGTGCTCATGTGCTATTGTTTTAGGAGAAGTATGATACACTTTGACTTTCCACCGTTCTTCTTCTAATTCCAAAAAGCGCCACGGTTGTTGAGAGGTAATTAATCCATCAAAGAGTTTGGCCACTTGCCTTCGTAAGCGCTCTGTGCTATTTGGCCTTGAGTTGGCCAAGTGTAAAACAGTAAATGCAGACAATGAAAAGCAATAAATCCTTTCATTTAAGTGGCTGAAACTACAAAATGGTTTTATTTTTGTTTGTTGTTGCTGTTAAAAATAGAAAACATTTTAACCTCTTATCAAAATACCTGATTACTTCCCTGACAGACATCAATCAAATCCTTCTGATGTGTCCCTGTGCATACTGTAAAAACATACTTCTGCTTATTATATCTGCTGGTTACAATTGAACCTTTCTTCATTTCAATAAAGATGTAAAAATGATAATTTTGTTAGTATTCATCAGCTTTATCTCCCGTGAAGATCTAATATCATGCTTGATCTAATATGCAGTGCTGGCAGCTGAAGGCTTGTTTGTGAGGCTCATTTCATGTGATTATTAGAGGCGCACAATAAAAGGTGTCGTCATGAGTCCTCAGGTGATTAAAAAAAAGTCTGCCGCTCAGTTTATATGCAGAGTGTTGATAATGTTTCATATGTAAAAATCAGTAAATGCAACGCAAGTAAAATGACTTAAAGGAAATAGACTTAGTTGTATGAATGTAACATTAATGAGAGGATTAAACCATGTTGGTGGAGATCATCTCTCAGTTATCTTCACCACCTCAACACATCTCTCCTTATCTTGTGTCTTGACTTGTGACTAGACCTGTGTGTTTATTCCCTCCCACTCACAGCTGACATTTTTTAACAACTTAATAGATAAATTATCATCATGATGAGTTTGCTTCAAAACCTAAACCGTCCCTGTTACAGTTATAGTTGTAAGAATCCATGTATGAGCCATGGACCAAGCTAACGTGATGTCACCCATTGGTTTGTGGGCTCGATATGCGTTTTAACGTCGCCATGTTGGTTGTTGTTGGAATAATACGTGACCATATTTGGATAAAAAGGGAGGAGTGAGGAGGGGGGTCTGCTCAATGTGTTTGAGGCTCAACTTCAGCACCAGCCTCATTGGACACCAGAGCTGTCAATCAAACTAACCACGCCCCTAACCCCTCCCCTTCTCTCAGCCTAATATCTCCTTAATGAGATGATTTTCAGATGGACACCAGATAACTAACGAGAGGCGCTGGTTTAACCTAATGACATCAGAATGACTTGTGGGGAAAAAATACCTGACAGAGTATTTAATGATTTAAAATGTGTTTTTTGAATTGAAATCAATGGGAGTTTTTTTAGAACCAGCATCTTGTGGCCGTGAGGAGTATTGCAGTTTTTTGCACCTCTGCATTGGCCTCATTTTTGAGCCCTGGCTTCGTCCACTCAGTAAATCAACATTATCACAGTAAAACACTGGAAATTAAATCTCCATCATCCTCATTAAGTTTCCTAGCTTGTGTAAAAAGTTCTTATATTTACCATAAACAGAGTTGTTGATTGTCTTGTGCTGTGTGGCTTTTTTAGCTCCTTATTTCAGAAGATTAATTATATTCAACTTCAGCTATTACTGAGTGGGTTTGAAAATTTACATAATATCTATTGAATTTCAGAAGATACTGAGAAGAATATTAAAAGGACTCCATAGGCTTTTATGTTTGAAATGGGGTCTTCATCGTCTCTTTTCCCCTGGCCTCACTTTCACCTCTTTCTCACAATCAGCCAGATCATCAGTATAAATGGAAATTAAAATTCATTTTGAGATTACTGTAAAAGGGAAGCTTTTGAAAGGTGCACTTGGTGCTTAATGGTCCTCATCTCGGACCTGAGTCTGTGCTGCTATTAGATATTTTAATGTGTAGGACGTCTCATAGGGAGATTCACTTTCATGTTAATTCAGTCAAATTTCACTCCCCAGTTGTCCATAAAAAGTTTTCTTTGTAAAAAAAGAAACATATATGACATTCTGAAGGCATTTTTTTTATATATATATTGTTTTTATTTATTAGAAAAACACTTTTTTGGACTATGTGTAAATGCAGGAAGCCAGTATAATTACACTATTCTGCACAGACACTCTTTGTAAAGTCTGAAAATAAGGTATCCCCATTAAACTGCACTTCCTTTGCACCATTCGCTGCCAGAAATGGAGTCATTTGAGTTGGTAATTGGCTCTATTTTCATGGTGTTGCAAAGACTGACACAAGCAGCAACATATTAGTCTGTTGCTGACCTTGAAATGCACTTTGCTTGGTCATTTGGGGGATTTCATTTGCATGCAAATGGGGGAAAGTGGTGGTCTGGTTCTTGGTACTCGGTGATAATTGAGGCTGACGTTGCGGTGAGAATTACCGACGTCAGAGGAGCAGTGCGAGTAGTTCAGCCTCATTCATTTGGTAATAAACACACAAAAAATACATGAGAGAAATACAAAACAGTCTCAGTCTGTTTTTCTCCCTTTTTCTTTATCTGTTGCTGCTGCTGATTTTTTTTTATCAGTCTGTTGTCCTGCTGTGGATGTTCAGCCCTGCAGGCACAAAACTTATCAAACTGAAAAAAAAGAGGTTCAGCACCATGGACAGCAGCTCTGCCCACTCCAGCCTCGGAAAGAGGAATCGTAGTAACCTTCAACACAACCTGAGGTTAGTTTGTTGGATTTATGTATCTTACAAACATGCTAAATATGTTTCCTATTAAGCTTCAGGAAAACCCCTTTTTTTTCTTGACTCACTGCACAACATTAGAGACTGTATTTCTGTGCATCTGTGGGAATATACTGGAACATATGGTACAATACATCGCTCTGAAGCAGGAGTCACGACCTCCACAAGGTCGTCACTTTGTGTTGAAGAGGTGAGGGGGACATGATGGCTCAGATTAAGATTTTTTTTCCCCACAAGTCGTTCTGATGTCAGAAAATAAAGTCAGCTCTTCTTATCTGTGATCTGGTGGTTCATCGTAAAAAACAAAAAACAGAATTAAGTAGATATTAGGCTTTAAAAAGGGGAAGGTTTAGTTTGATTGACAACTCTGGTCTCCAATGAGAGCAGCTCTGAACTCGAGTCTCATACACATTGGACAGTGTCCTTGGGTTCAAAGGTCAGACCCGCCTCCTGACTCCTCCTTTCATATCCAAATATGGTCACTTCTGGCTCCAAACAACCAACACAGCGACGTTCAAATGCCAAACTCGTGGCTTCAGAACACAAGTCCACAAACTAAATGGTAAATGCAGTACATTTATATAGCACTTTCTTGACCTTAGCTAGCTCCCAAAGCGCTTTACAAGGCAACTCATTCACACACACACTCACACACCAATGGCTACAGAGCTGCCACACAAGGCGCTAGCCTAAGTTGGGAGCAACTTAGGGTTCAGTGTCAGTTTAGAGTTTAGGGTTCAGTGTCAGTTTAGGGTTTAGGGTTCAGTGTCCTAAGATCAAGGACACTATGACATGTCAACAGGAGGAACCAGGGATCAAACCCATGACCTTATGATTCACAAGCGACGTCCTCTACGACCTGAGCCACAGCTGTCACTGGTGGGTGATGTCACACAGTTTTTGCAGAAAACACAATTTTCTACTGTGTTGCAAACCTGTCTGACACCTTTGAACTGACTATTATGACTTGAGGCATGTACTTTAAGGAGGCCATGATAACATGCAAGTACTTCATGTTTGGTGCATATATGTCTTTAGTTAGTTTTAGAATTAATTGGCCAAGGGGTATTTTATTTATTTATTTATTTATTTTTAGCTTACACATTTGTTTCTTCATTAATTGTATGTTTTTTGTGCAAATAAACTTTTCTTAAACTGTTCTCATTGAACATTTCTATTTCCAAAAGTGGTGGCGACCTGTCTCCCATATGATTCTATACTGTCCTGATCTGGAAATTTTTCAAACTTTTACCAACAATTATCAATATTTGAAGACTAAGAAGATTAAAACACTGAGCTGATTGAGGAGAAGATGATGCAGGGAGGCAATCAGAGCAGTTTGCTGAGGCAGCTTAGCATTGCTGATACTTTCTGCTGAGTTGGATTCTGGATGCTGATAGTTTGCCTTCATCTTTGGAGATGCTGTTTGATGTTTCCATTACAGATGAAAGAATGATTATAGACAAACACACTGACCAACTCTGCAGAGTAAAGAGGCAGCTACTGCTTGAGAAGTGCAGATCATTTTTTAATGCACCTTTTCCAACATGTCTGTGTTTATACCTTTTGGAGGTTAAAGAAAAGGCCTGTTTGCTTTCTATCTAGATCTTCTATTAAACTGAACTAATGTTGACTTAACAAGCGACTGTCTGATGTTATATTTGGTTTAGTTACTTCTCAAATGAGAAGCGAAACCATATTTATTTCTACCAAGTCTCTGTGTGCTCATTAACGAGCCAGCCTGAGGGTTTTCATAAAAGCTGGAATGGATGACTTGAAACCCATTATTTTTGTGAACTGAACGAGACAAGTTAAGCAGATACAGAACATGTTGTTAAATTAGAACAAACGGAGCAAAAAGAAAAAAATTAAAGGTTTAATGAAATTAACCAAAGACAAAAATAACTCAAAGTGACACTGAATCCAAGAGAAGGAAGAGTAATAACTTCAATGGTGATGGGAGAAAAGATAACTATGAAACATTTCAAAGCGAGAAGATGTGAAATATTTACCGTATTTTCCAGACTATAAGCCGCTACTTTTTTCCGACGCTTTAACCCTGTGGTTTAAACACCGGTGTGGCTCGAAGCTCGTTAGCTTTTAACAAGCTAGCAAGCTCCGTGCCGCCGATACATTTAGCGTCGTGACATCAGACCCGGTCAGAGTGGACCACATGAAACTGTTTGAATAAATTCAATAGCAGCTTATAGACAGGTGCGCTCAATAGTCCGGAAAATACGGTAATTGATGCAGCGTTACAAAGCCTAATTCATCCTCAGCCATAGTTTAGATTACTGATCTCCATAGATCTTGGTTTGTGAAACTAGCGTAACATCATGTGTATAGGCCCCGGTGCAAATATTTTTTTGTGCCCCCACTCCCGCCCGAAACACAATGCGTACCTCGTGCACGCTACACGCAGGCACGCACACAAACACGGACACACGCGCAGCCACTCAAGAGAGGCTAGGCTAACGCTAAACGTGATGCTACGTTTACTCGTCAATTTTCATTCACTTGCTTTTTTTTCTTGCTGAAATGAAACACAACTCACCTCACACCATCGCGACTTATCATGACTGACAGGTATCAACGTGATTAAACAAATGATCTTTTCCTCCTCCCATACCAGCCACTCAGCGTCACCTTACCGACCCGCAAGCTATTCCGTTCACAGTATATATTTTTTCTTCCTTCATGGGCCCCTGACGGCGTCTGGGCACCGTCCATATTTACGCCCGTGACAGCCTGTGTATAAACCTGTGCTTGTTAAACCAGTGTGTAGCTCTGTCAGACACACACCACAACATTAGGTCTGCCTCAGGACACCTCGTGGCCCAACACAATCACACGCCTCAGGCACAACCACAAACAGAACAGCGCAACGGTGCCTCAGAGGCCGTGATGGTGGTCATTACCAACACTGCAGCAAATGTAACTCACAGGAAAATACATTCAAACTGATTCATCAAACACATCTGAGTAAGTTCCACATCTAAGAATTACAATATGTTATGTGACTCTACATCCAGATGATAATGAAACTTATTGTTTGGGTGGGTTTTTCTGCAATCAGCCACTAGATGGCAGTGTAGACTTGTGCAAAAATATAGATAATCCTGTATTTTTTTGTGCTTTTTCCAAAGAGAATAACTTCAGTTGTAGACGTGCACAACATGAGGATGAATAAAACACAACATAGAAATAAGAACACACACATCTCCGTGTTTCTTTCAAAATAAAAGCCACTCTATGTATGTGTGTGTTGGATGGTTGATGATACATCAAAATAAATAGTGTTTGTCAGTTTTTCTTTGCTCCACATTTAATTTCCTAGAAGGAAATAAATGCACATTATAAACATCTATATCTGCAATTACATTTACCATCAAGTTTATTTTATATATTCTGAGCATAAAAACACACAGTACCCATTATTAAAGTTTAAAACCCAGTATACGTTTCCTGTTCTGCTAATTGCAACACTGACATGCACTATCAGCATCTGCAATTATTCTAAATATTCAATTACTGCATTAAAAACTGACACAATATAATATTTTTTTTGGTAAAACCTCCAATATAAAGTTAGGGCTGCAGTGTTATCAAAGATCGATGCTGTGTTGCTCCTCCAGGGGGCAGCAGAGGCCCACTATGGCTCCTCTGTTGTTTTCTTCTTTGCAGTATTTGTAGTATTCAAATGAGCAAAAGGTAGTACAGTAATATCCCCTAATTACACCACAAAAGTTCAATCTTAATCTGTCGGCTTTCATTCTGCATCATCTCCTTAGCGGAGCCTGATGGGATGGCTGATGTTTATTAAAGCAAAATTACAGCTTGAAATGCCACTTGGCAGAACCATTAGTTTGTTTAATGCGCCTGTCAAATACTGAAAGTGCACATGTCTCGCTGGTATGTGTGAGATGATGGTGGTGGTCTGAGAAAATATATAAATTTTAAAAAATGGAGACTGCCAGTTGATTTTCAGCCAGGCCTACCTGTACAGATGAAGGTGTGGGGCTCAGCTGGTGCATGATAGCAGCCTTATTATTAGAGTCGGCTGTTTCTATTTCTGGGGCTTCAGTGCAATTCACAAGACGCACAGTAGTAAGAGGAGACGTTAAAAAGAGAGTGTTTGAGGAGAGGAACTGAAGAAAAAAGCTGGTGAACAGAGGTTTTTACAATGAGATGTAAAAAGGCTTGAAGATGGTGTTTCAGAGAGAAAGCCAAGACCCCAGCTGTGCCCCCGACTCCCACTCAGCACACATGTATGCACATATGCAGCTCCGCCCACACACACACAAACACAGCGGGCTGGCAGTGCTGTGTTTGAAACAGCATATTTTACCAAACCCCCTCTCCAAAAAAAAACAACCCCACCATCACCACCCAGCTGTAGTTGTTACAATGTATCGACCATGTTTGAAAAAGGGAGAAATATCAAAGAAACACAATCTCAGCGGAGAAACATTTTCAAAGAGCAGCAGCGGCAGAGTAGCTGTGAATATCTCAACTCAATCAAACTGGAAACACAACAGTTTAGGTTTATGGTCCAGTAGCCAACTGAACTGTGGGAGTCTAGTTTGCATATTGCTACCACACTAGAAAAAAACACAAGATCATTATCATAATAAAACATGGGGGAGGATGGAGACATTAAAGGGATGGAAAACACATGGTCTAACAAAAACCCAAACAGTAATGATTAATGGAAATGTTTGAAATAAAATCTCTGAAAGTCTGAGTTATCACATCATGGATGATTTCATGTTAGCCTGACATCTTTTATCTTGACTTCCAGAAAACTATTATACTTAAACTTGTTCTCAGAGTTTAGGCTTCAAGTACTTTATGTTATATCCACTTAAACAAAACATGAGCAACCATCCTGCTCTTATACATCCTGAATACCTGATGATATCTGTGGCTCAGGTGGTAGAGCAGGTCGCTCTACCACCTAATCATAAGGTCATGGGTTCAAACCCCAGCTCCTCCTGTTCACATGTCAATGTGTCCTTTAGCAAGACACTGAACCCTAAGTTGCTCCCAATGGTGATCCTGGATGGATCCTGAGATTCCTCCATTTATATCATGTCTATTTATATATCAAATGGCTAGTTTCATTATGCGTCCGCCCCACACCTTTTTCTCTGCTTATCATAACATGTAATAACTATAACTATTGAAATTAATGCATCAACGCAGATTAATCCATCATCATGATTAATCTGATTAATAATTTTAATGCAATTATTCCATCTGCAGCACAGAATGACTCTGAACGTCTCTGGCAGTACATTTCAGGCAGTTTGTCCAAGTGGAGTTGCTGTCACACATGTACAAATAAGCACCATATTTTACACACTATAAGGTGCATCGGGTTATAAGGTGCACCTTCAATGAATGGCCTATTTTAAAACTGTTTTCATATATAAGGCGCACCGCATTATAAGGCGCATAGAACAGAAAATACTGTAGTGGCTGGGGTTGCGTTATCCATCCACTAGATGGAGCACACTGTCGGTTTTTGAGAAAATTAAAGGCTTTTAGGTGCACCTTATAGTACAGAAAATACGGTAGTTAATGCTGTGGTGACAGGCAGCAGAACCAACCAATAACATGGAAGATGCTAAACAGCACTTTGGTCTTCTCTATAGGAAATCTGAGAACTAAAAAAATCAAGAGTAGTTGACTGACACTCTGCAGGAAGTAGTTTTTTTTTTACCGAAGCACTTTCAGCTTAAAATACCACATTAACGTGAAGCATACATTAGTGCATACTGCTAGCATCTCGGCTAATGCATCACCCAGCTTGCAAAAAACCAGCCTCATGCAAAATGAAACGTGATTAATATAGATTAAAAAGTAATGATATTGAAACGTGATTAATCGAAATTAATCCACAGTAATCCTGTGATTAATCTGATTAAAAATTTGAATCATTTGACAGCAATAGCAATAACATAATAAATCCCTATTATCTTACCATGTTGATGATTTTTGTCACAGCAGTATTCTTCCATAACCAGATATAAGCAAAACACTGAATATCTTATACACATCATTACAGACTCTGGTGGAAAAACATGGCATTTATCAAGAAAATAATAAATATTAAGTACCACCATGACTTTGTTTTTATACTTTCCACACGGTTCACTGCATAATAGTATTTTTTGTTTGATTGACTTACATCCTGGCAGCTTAATTTCCCCAGAGTTTATCTGCTGTTTGAGTGGATGTAAGCCTCTCAGGAGCACAACAATGTTTTTGCAACTCAAGTTTGACATGTAGGATGATTCAGGGATTCACTGATCTCTGACATCCTATTCATGTGGATGCTTTCAAACATGCACGGCGTGCGTGGAGCAGCACGGTGGTGGTGGCGGCGGCGGTGGTGGTGAGGAGGAGGAGGCGTCGTGTCTGGGATGAAAAAGGCAAACTGTCACCTCAAGAAATTAAAGCAGTATTTTTTTTTTCTTTTTCATTTACAGCTGGGATCTACTCCACAGCAAACGACGAAAAAAAAAAAAAAAAATCCGACATAATCAAGCAGATAAATGTGATTAATTCAGCTCTGAGTTTGTGCCATGTTTAATTTGCTCTTGTATCCCTCTCAGGGGGGGAGTAGTGTTTGTCAGCAGTGTTTGCTATTGACCAACAAGTGAACACGAGCAGTTATCCTATTGCATTTGGCTCCCCTGCTGTTGCAGCCTTCTCAGGCATCCACTGTAGTTCGCAGATTTTTTTCACTTTATGCCCTTGTTGTTCCACAGTCGGGACGTCGTAATGCTCTGCAATGTCGCTCAGAGGCCGCGTTGCATAACCGCTTTGACTTGATGCAATAAAACTGGTGATTTTCTCACAGATTCTGCAGGATTTTAATATTTTCCATGGAGGTAATTGAATCATTTTTACATCCTGCGCGTTGTGCGTCTTTGTATAGGGTTGTATTTGTCGTTTATTCTGCATTGCCAGTCACCATCTGACTGCATGTAAAGTATGGAAACGTGATAGTTAGGTGTAGCATGGTTGGAAATGTGTGGGAGGAGATAAAGGCTGTAACTATTTTACTATTTTCCACTGGCAAGGCAGCCGAGCCGTCCAGCACACCCTGACATTTTTTAATTCTCAATGCATGACAAAGAGCAGCTTGAAAAGACAAATGGTGGTGAAAGCGCCACAGGGTGGGGGAGAAAAAAACTTTTCTTTCATTACTATACACTTGGTTATAATTAATTCCTTCAAGGCGCAATCAATAAATTTACTACCTTATATAAAAAAAAAAATCTCATGAATTAATTTATTGTTACTCAGAGGCAGATGAGATTTAACAAGACCTGTGATGCATTTATTCAAACTTTGCAGATGCGGCGTGTGTGATGACCCTCAGAGCTCCCAGGACAATGTCATGTCAAATAAACACTCTATTTCTAACCCCAGCAACCTTCTATCATCCCCACACAGCGGGGTATTGATTGGTGAAGAAGGTACATTTAATTTCTCTCTCAGCAGGTTGGCTGTGCCCAGCTGTCCTTCAGACCCCTCTTTTCTCTGCTTAATGGAATATTCCAGAGAGAGATAAAAGGAGTGAGGATGTGTGTGTGTGTGTGTGTCTCCAACACTGATTTGATGAGGTCCTGTCATGAAAAATCACAGGGCAGTTATGCAGTTGGGAGTTTTTTCCCATCCTCTTTCATTCTGCCATTTGAATATTAATCTTTTTTTGTGAAGCATGAAGCTTATAGTAGATTACCTGGATTTGTGCGTGTTACAAGATGTGTTGCACACAAAGAAATGACTTTAAAACAGACACAACACTGTGTTTTTCATGCTTGTAATAGCATCCTTTTGTGAGGATATCTTAAAGCAGTGGTCCCCAACCACCGGGGCGGGGCCTGATACCGGTCCGTGAGGCATTTGTTACCGGGCCGCGCAGAAAGAATTAATGATTTATATGAATTCCGTTGTACTGATCGTTATAGTCCGAAAGACGTTTTATTTTGAAAAACGACCGGATTCTCTCCGACTTAACTTTCGTCTGTGTCTCGTGACCATAGACATACATATGCGCTTGACACGTCAATATGCTCATCTCGGTCACGTGATCAGATAGCCAAACAAATAAGTCCGCAAACGCAAAAATGAGTAAACGAAACCAAACATCTTTTAAGAGCTTCTTCGCAAATTCGGTTTTTTTTTAAATTTATTTAATTATTGCGGTCGTGTTATTTTATTTTTGCTGTATTTATGTAAGCTATTTTATACTGTATGGCAGTAAAGGTGAGTTTGAGTTCTCTGGGGAACCAGTGTTTAGCTAATAGCGGCAGCTCTTATTTTGAAAAAGCCAGGAAACGGAAAGAAGAGTGTTGTTGATGCCCTGTCTTGAATAATAAAAGAAGGAGCCGTCTGTTTCATAGACATATATATCTATGGTCTGTTTCTTCATGAAGCCTCCGGAGTTCTTTGTTTAATAGTTTCAAGACAGGGCATCAACAACACTCTTCTTTCCGTTTCCTGGCCTTTTCAAAATAAGAGCTGCCGCTATTAGCTAAACACTGGTTCCCCAGAGAACTCTAACTCGCTTTCACTGCCATACATTATAAAATAGCTTACATTTATCTGCCACACCTTGAAGGCTGGTCTGTGAAAATAATGCCGACATCAAATTGGTCCGTGGTACAAAAAAGGTTGGTGAGCGCTGTCTTAAACTATTTTCCAAATTATTTTGCAGAAAGGGAAGTGCATGACTCTAATATAACAATAGTGGATTGTACGGTGAGTGCTATCAGACAGTGAATTATAATAGCAAAACAAACCATTTGGGTGAAAAAAAAAAATTTGCATTTACAGATGGATATGAAAAAAAAACAAGGGAAATCTGAATAAATAAGTAGGAAAATGGTAAGAAAATGCAAATACAGGGCACAAGGAGTCACACAACTGTTTGATGAGTATGAAGATGATGCAAATCATATGCTGAGGATTTCTATATGTGTGGTCTAGAAAGCTGGGTTAGTAAAAACATGTACTTTCAGGAACCCAACATATTAGACAAACTCTGACCCATAATTTTCAAAACACCAAAGAATTTAAGAGTCCTGTAAAAAAAAAAAAAAAATGTCAACAAGCACTTAAGATGTTTTTGATGTTCACTGAGGTTGTTGAATGATGTGTTTAGAGATGTTTTATCTGGGATAGCTTCAGCCCTGTTACAATTTAGCATCTGATTAATCAGAAAAAGTAAATTCCTGTTTCTTTTCTCATATTTTTCAAAAGAATCTGCAGAAAAAACTTCAATCAAAGGAAAAACACAGCAAAAAAAAAACACTTTCATATTCACAAGTATGATTGTTATTTATCTTTTTAATATATAAATAGTTTTGAGAAAGTTGCTTCTTTGCTTCATCCTTCGACAGAGGTGTCAACACTCTCACCCTGCAGTGGTAAAATATCAACCTCTGCTCGTTAACACACAACAGATGTGGATTTTTTACGATTTTTTTTTTTTAACAGCAGCATCACATCGTTTGTTCCTTGGGTAATATCCCCTGTCTCTCAAAATAAATGTATCAAGACCTCTGCTGTAGTTTTTCTGTAATGTTGTTAACAGTGCAGGTAGATTCTTGGTGGTAATTACACTTTTCAAGGAAAAATCACAGCTCTACAAAAACAGCCACAGAGAGGTTAACTCAGACGCTCGTTGACCCGCCTCTTCACAGTGATGTTTAGCCCACAAAGGTCAGGCTTATGGGAAATAAAGAGCCACTATAAACATAAATGTGGGATAAAAATTAAATTATAATGAAGTGAGCCACTCATCATCCTGTTGAGAAAGACTTGTTAGAGCCCGATATGTAACCAAGTCCTGAAATGTAACAATGATGCAAAAAAAATGCAGTAAAACCCAAAATGTAATAACTGCTTGATAACATGACAAACGTGTTGATCCCGAAATGTAATTAAAAAAAGGAACAAAACCAAAATGTAACAACTGCTCAATAATGTAACAAGCTGCTGAGCCTAAAAAGTAAAAACTTTGCCCAAAATATAACAGCTTTTGGGGTCTGTTATTACATTTTTGGTCTTAGTACATGTTCCTCCCAGTTGTTTACAGGCTCAGCCCTTTTGTTACATTATTGACCAGTTGTTACATTTCAAGTTTTGTTACTTTTTTTTTAACAACAATTCAGGACAATGTTACATTTTGTGTCATTGTTACACATTGGGCTCTAATGAGGCTCTTTGTCAGAACTGGATGCTAGTTATTGGCATAATCTTGAACATCTGATGTGATAATGAGGTTTTCTTACCTCTGGATCAAAAAATAGAAAGTTACATTTTTACATAAACTCCCTGAAAGTCGGAATTGGCAAAACAGCCATCGGTGGACATATCATTTGAGTACGGCGATGTCAACTTGCTAGCTTGTTAGCTAACTAGCATCATTGGTTGGTTGAGACTGGTAGTTTGACACAAGTTGTAAATGAACTTAACACTACAACATGTTTAAAATAAGTATTTATTCAACATTATTTTGTCTTTCTCTGGCTTCAGACACTTGTTGTATTTACTATTCGTTGTCTGCATTTGAAATCGAAGACGTTTAAAAATGAAAGCTGGTCAGAAGAAGTGAGCTTATTGGATATTGCCCTATAGCCTGCTGTTTATTCCTGCTTTAGGCTTTCAGCTTGAGGCTACATTAGTCTCTAATAGCGCACTTAAATCTCCGATCTCTGTGGTCAGATTGCACAGAACCACATAGACCATATCTCTTCTTCCTCTGCATCCATTTCGATTATGATGTAACTGCCCAACATCTAACAATGTGACAGGAGTGCGGTGCTAAACCTGAGCAGTCTTTAAACTTCTGATTTGAAAATTAACTCCACGATCCATCACCAAAGTGCCAAACTGGAGGATTTTGTTTGGCTTGCACGAACACCTCCCATTACAAGGACATATGAGCTTGTTTTTGTTTTTGCTCTGGAAGCAAGGGGGCATTCATTTCCCCTAATGTAGCTGCTAAGAGAAGCTATAAATTGCTGGGGGAAAAAAAAAGAAAAAAAGAGTGGTATTCGTCCACTTTATAATCACAAAGGTGTTCGCTGCTGAAGTGAAAATGGAGTTTTAAATTTTCGAAGCTTTTAGCAGTTGACACCGAGTCCCTTTGGGAATGTTTGTGAATTTCAAGTTAAACCATATGCCTCCTAAAGGGATGTTACTCCCCTGTGTTTTTTCATATTTTCCTCCCCGGCAACCCGTCCTCCGGGAGCTTTTACAACAACATCCAACCTCATTATAAGCAGCGATGACATCATGTGCATGTCCTTCCTTTTCTCCCTGAAGACCCAGAGTGGAACAGTTTTGAACCTGATTGAACATCAGGAAAACAGTGATATAGTGATGTAGGCTGAAACTATGAACAGCTGTGCGTGATCAAAGAATCGAGTGTAACTTCGAACTAGGTCAAGCTGAGCTCTGAGGTTGGGGGAAAACAAATTTTATCATCACTCAATATTGTAAAAAACATTGATCAATACAAAAATTCTAAATAACTACAAAGCACTCAGAGAATACAAACCTCCACCAAGGCGAAATCCATCGTGACATCATCATCACATAGATTTAATGAATTTTAAGTGTTGAAACATTTCATTGGTTTCAATAAAAGAGTTGGAAATAGTCACCATGACATATCCCCTGGGTTGTGGACCCTTGAACCTGATCTAATGTGTATAAGACTCCAGTTCACTGACCAATGAGCCTCCAAACCATGTGTAAATCTTTGAAGATTGGACCTGTCAATCAAACTAACCCCCCCCTAAATCTTCCTCTTTTTGAAGCCTAATATCTACTTAATGATCCAGATCACTGAGAAGAAGAGCTGACGTTATCAAATGACGTCAGAATGACTTGGGGAAAAGTGTATTGACTGAGTATTTTATGATTTCATGAATTAAAGTCAGTTGGAACCAGTTTTTTTGAGCCAGCATCTAGTGGCCATTGGTGGTATTACACATTTTTGCTCTTTTGCTTTGGCTTTGCTGTTGAGATCTGGTACGTTATGGTACGTCCATCTTCAATCTATAGTTTGTACAAACAACTTCCTTCCTCTTCCTGTCTGGCTTATAAGTGTTACTATTTGCTGCCCCCTACTGGTTCTCTGAGTTACTATTGCCTTTTTAAAAAAAAAAAAACATTAGCTCATTATAAGTAATAGGGATTTTCAGAATTTTTTAAAAAATGTTTTTGGACAGGATCTCATCCCCTGATGTTGCCCAAAATGTAATAAGTCATTCCTTTGGTAATACACTATCTCTCAAACTAAACTCACTGAGATCTGCTCGGTAGTTTTCCAGTAACGCTGCGAACAGATGGACGAGCATAACAAACATAACCTCCTCGGTGAAGGGAATACTTAAAATGTAATTGAAAACACCAGCATTTCTTTCAAGCATGATTGCAAGCACTTTCATACTCCGACATTATCCAATATAACAGCAAGATTAACAATCATGGAGGTTATCCCGTTCACTTCTTGGCAGCCGGGAAGAAAATGTTTGCCTAGTCGATGTGACTTTTACCCAGAATGCCCCCTCGGGTCTAGGACTGGGATTGGCGTGAAAGGTTGTCCATAAAATATGCATGTCACATTAGGGGCTGGAGGTGGTGTAAGTGTGTGAGTGGTTTCTCCCTGCGTGTGTCCGTGCGATGGTTGCGCCGTTGAGGGATTACTGGAGAACTGCAGAGGTGTGGAGGTGTAGTGTAAAATACACTCACACTCTGTTAGTGGATTGATGCCACGACAACATGGAAATGCGAACCACACAATTGCATTTTGTTCTCACCAAATCCCAAACACCTCTCACTCCATGATCAAAAGCAAATTAATGCAAATTTAATGTTCTCATTTTCTGTACCAGACTTCTGTCAGACTCTATGATAGATGGTGACAGTTCAAACAGAATTACGCTCTTTGTCTGTTTTCTGCCATTTTCATTGTCACGCACACACCGCGGTCCCCTCGGAGGTGATGGACTCAGTTCAATCATGAAACTTTTAATAATATATAGCTAGCAGGGTTTACATAGGACAGGCTGGGAATGAGCATAGCTGCATGATGATTGAACTTATTATTTCGGTGTTTGCACTTCAGCGCCCATGGACCGAAATTCCTCTAACCACACAGCAACCTCCACAGAAACACCACATATTATATTATTTCAGACTAGTTTGTAGTGAAGCTGATTAGTGATCAAGTTGTGTCAAGTGATTTTTATCAAACACAACATTGATAAACAGTAGGATCTCCTTATGAAGCCGTATAAGCTGCAATATCTTGGTTATGTTTTCTGTCTGCCTGTTAGCAACACTACACAACAGATCTTTATTTATTTATTTGGATAGATATGATATTACCCAAGGATGAAATAATCAAATTTTGGAGGATGGGATTCTGTCCCAAAAAATGAAAAAGTTTTTGTTTTCGTCCCAATCTCTTCTATGGGCCAATGTTTAACAAGGCAGTGCTGCTATGTCGCCACAAGGGGTCGACAGTGTTCAGTGTATAGCATCAGTACAGCTGCATTATACCTCAGTAGAAGTTTGGTCCCTTTCTAGTTCGCTTTGTGTTTCTAGTGACCTTACGAATGAAACTTCGTAAGGTCACTAAACTCTGTTTTGGTCTCAACACTTCTTTAGCAGGTAAACATTCACTTTTCTTTATCTGCTGTTTCAACTGTGCATAGACATGAAAAAAAAAACAACACAACTGGGTCTGAAAAATGAGGCCAATACGAAAGTTCAAAAAAGTTCAACACCCTCTACATGCTGGCTCCACGAAACTCAGGCTGCAACTGACCTCAATTCAAAAGCTGCTGTATTCAATCATGAACGACTCAGTCAATGCATTTTACCAAGAAGTTGCGCCGATGTCATTGGCTGAAGTTAATTCTTCCTATTAGTGATCTGTGGTCCATCTGAAAAAGATCCATAATTAAATAGATATTAGGCTTTAAACAGAGAAATATTTAAGAGAATGGTTTGTTTGTGTGTGCTTGCTCATTGGCTCGGGGTTCAGTCACCCTGCAATGTAAAGTTCCTTGATGTAATTTTGATTATGATTTGGCACCATATACAGTACAATTGATTTGAATTGAACAACCATATGGTCACTTCTGGTTCCAAAAAACCAACATGGCCACTTTCAAATGCCAACTCTTGGCAAGTCCACAAACGGGTGACAGCACGTTAGCTTCTTCCTTTCTGTACCCGATCTATGGTTTGGAGGATTTGAATGGAGTTGAATAATAATTCTCATCTCTGTTGCCTGGTCCGACACCTGTCACATTACAGATTACAGTCATTGAATCCATTGTTAATACAAAAATATCGATCAGTGCTTGGCTGATGTCAGACGGAGAGGTTGTGTTGTGTGTTAATTGCTACAAGAGGTCTGCTTGTCCCTGTGACTCTGAGAACTATTAGTCGTCAGGGGCAACAGATGCTGGGATCATTTATTCAAGCTAATTGGTCTAAAGGAGAGGAGTGCCTGGGATCCTTATGAATCTGCTTCAACAACGTGCACTCATTGAAACAACCTGGGTTCATGACCTGCGAGAGCTCCTTCTAGTGCGTTGGACTACATGTGGGAGATGGTGGGGGCTTTAGTGCATTGATCCCTGGATTAGAAACTGACTGATAGGGCGGAGAATGATGCTCTCTGAACTCGTGATGCATGCTGAGCGAAACCAAAAAACTCCCAGATAAACCTGGACTCTCAGCCCCCAGCCGAGCAGCACTGCCCCGCACTGTTTCCACATTTATCCTGCTGCATAACAGCACCAAGCCAACTCATCCTTTCTACAAGGCAGAGTTAAAAAAAAAAAAGAGGAAGGGCAGTACAGTGCCAGTACAGTAAAAAAAATATGAAGATCCTCTATAGCTCTCCGGCAACTCAGCTGGCACGAAACACAAAAATTCAGGTACAGATAAAAATATTTGTACAACTCATCCTGCTTCTATGTCAGTGTGTACACAAAGACACAACTACAATGCATCAACTTTTTCTTGGTTTCTTTACCCAGCTTGGTTAAAAATGTCCAAATTTGGTGCAGATAAATGAATCAAATCATCACCAAATCCAAAACATCTTCGTCATACCAGTGCTCCAGATGAAATCGCTGGATGGCGGTTTGGGATAATGTCACCTCACTCTGCACTGCCAACCCTTTTTTCTTGTTGGTTGCTAGGAGACAACACTGTAGTGCCTAAAGGTTTTCAGACACAGTGTAATGTTTTCAGAGCCCTACTTTTTCAGCCGGTGCGAGAAAAAAAACGTGTTCGACAAACACGGAGGGATGTTTGATGTATCGGCCAGAGTTAGCCGGCCAACACATGAAAATGTTATGAGCTGGTTTCAGCTATAGAGCCATGTAGTAGCGAACCCTGCACAGCTACAGGGTGGTGTTTTACAGGAGTGAGCTTTCTGTGGTCTGTCATAGAGTATAAATCACTGTGGAGAGCATGGTGATTACATAAAATGCACAATCATATTCAGGAGTTTAAAAATGCTTGCACGCCTCTCCTTCTTCCTGTCAGTGTTTGATTGTAAATGATTTGTGCGTCTCTACCAAAGGGGGGCAGTAAAGGTCTTTTTCAGGCTCATTCATTGGGAACTTTGTTGTTCTTTTGTTGCTTTTCTTCCTCATTATGTTTCAATTTTCTGTCAAACGAAGTTCCCCCAACAGGAGAGTGGAAGCAGAGCAATTGGCAAACACTAATTTGGAGTAAGAGGTATTTCCCAGGAGGACGTTCAGGGGTTCATGAAATCCACACACACTCTCCATCACCTTAAAAAAAATCATACGTGCAACATATATCACTGATTCAATCAACTCTGAGGATGTAAAGATGTTTCCAAGAAAACAACACACTAATCTACATTTAAAGCTTCATTTTGTGGCAGGACATCTGACCGGTGATGCTGCGAGCTTTAGCTAAAAGCAGGTGCTTTTAAAGTGAACTGATGGATCCCTGAAGACTTGTGAGAGGAACTTTGGCAAAGGATTAATAATTGTTATGTTTACATTACCGACGGTGGAGTTAAAAAGCTTAATGCAGCAGACATCCTGGAGGGCACCATCTCTGCACATAACCACAATGAGATCCATAAAATAAAAATAAAACACACATCATGTGGTCATGGCTTCGTGAGCAATCAGGAAAAGGAGTTTTTCCTGATGAAGGTCATGGATGTGTTTCACTGGAGTTGATACTTTTTCCACACTGGGTTCTCCTCCATCCTCTGTTGTTGAATAAAATGAACGAATTAGACTCGCACTGAAATGGAAATTATACCGAGATTGCAAGCTGCAACTTCAGTCTCCTGGAAATAAAAATCATTCAAATCACATTCTTTGAAGCCTGCATGTATTAAATGTGTAGGATACAAAGAAACCTTAATGTGATACATTATGTAGCTCGCCTCTATTGAAGTTACTCAGAGCTTCGTATGAAAAGAATTGGCTACGGCTATGAAGCTTTCTTTGACTCCAGATCAGCTATATACCCAGCAGTCATGGTTGCATAGTAATGGGAATGGGACACAAAACATATGCATATACTTCCACCCCCAACAACACATACATGTAACAGTTTTTTGTTGTTTTTTTTGTACCATGCTGTACTTGCACAATGTTTCCTCTTTTCCAGTGGTTACACAGCCTGGAGGAGATGCAGTGTGAAGCAGCAGCAGTACAATTTAATATCAGCTCTGTAAACTGACAAACCTGCCTGAAGGAGGACAGAGTGTGAACCAGCACTGTAAGCAGTTACCAGTACGATTTCCTATCAGCTTCTGAGGTTGTCTGACAAGCCCGACTAAAAAGAAACAGGGTGTGCGCGCAAGCACTGTGTATAGTTAAAAAGGACGGGCTGTCCTGAAACTGGGTATCCTGATGGTAAATGCAGGAAAAACTCTGGCATCCACTTGTTTCTTTATTCCTGAAACTGTAAAAGATACATGTTTGCCGGTCCTGAGATTCAGGGGAGCTAGCACACACAAGGAGACGAGTAATGAAGGTCGTTTATGACAAACTACATCTAAAATTGTGCGTTAATCAGTGTTGCCAACTCCTTAGTAAGAAAAGTAGCTATTGGCTGTCCTAAAAGTCGCTAAATGACGTCATTACCTAATGTTTCTAACTACAAATGAGCTTTCTTCTGTTGGTTCTTGTTTTGTTTTTTTATTTTGACATTGAAATAGGCCATCACTTCTCAAAATAACTTCAAGACTATTGCTTTGTCTAGACCACCTGTCAAACTCAAGAGAATGTGTATTTCCATGTTTATGTGATCTTTATTTTCGTATTTTGTCCACAAAAGGGTCGGAAAATGTCCTGTGATGCTTGTGCCTGTTTTTTTTTCCAGAAGAAACTTTAAATATCTGGCAGTTATTTACAATTTACTGCCTGTTAACAGAGTATAATGATGGTTTAAAATGAAGAAAAACACAAAAACGGAATTTTGTCTTAGTGGAGAAAAAACTATGAAACTGAGCATTAATTATTTTTTTTAATCACATAGGGCAGTTCTCATATAGCATATTGGCTGTAAAGCTTCAGCTCAGCTTTCAGAAATCGTTGGATTTTTTCCAATAGCACAAACGGTGACATAATTACGATTATGTGAGGTGTTTAGTGTTTACCTGCAATGCGCCGATCCACAACCGACCTATCTCTGACTCTGAAATAGAGCACATAACCCCGCCCTCTGAGAAGCCGTGTCCAGCTATTGGCCGATGCTTCTCAGACATATTCACAGATGTTAGGAGTAGAGGCCGACGTACGATCTGAGGCCGACGACGGCGAGACGTATGTTTGCTATCTGGGTAGTGACTGCAGAACGATACGTGCTTTCACATCAGAGTCGCCAAACACTAGAAAAGCCGCCTATAACACCAGAAAAAGTCGCTAGATTTGCCGCTAGTTGCTTTTGACAACGAAAAGTCGCCAAGTTGGAAACAGTGCGAGCAATGAAGGTCGTTTATGACAAACTCCATCCTCCAAAATTGTCCGTTAATTTCTCGCGTGCCGTCGGGGACAGGTCTGCACATGTGCCTTTGGATTACCGTAATTATGTGACGGTTTGCGCAATCAGAAAAATTCCAACGGTTCCTGAGAGCTGAGATGTTGCACTTTACCGCGAATATGGTGTTATTACGGTAATTTTACCAGCGCCTCTCCTA
>OOFC01051992.1:37755-49374 GCA_900323345.1 Pseudochromis fuscus
TTTGACGGTAGATGACCATCTGTGGAAGAGTGGTGACCTTTTGAGAATGTCAACTAGGCAAGAATGACAGTATATAAGTAGTAAGGAAACAGTATGGACTTTTGTCAGACTTGCAATGCCTGTATGCATCTCTGAACCAGATCTGCTATTAAATATCTGGGGAAACTGAACAGACGACTCTGATTCTTCATCTCACACAACCATCCCCCTGGGGAAACCCTCATTCATCTTTACACACAAATACACTGTAAATCAGGGATGCACGAGATTATTGGCACGTTATCAGTGTTGGCCAATATTGGCTTTAAAATGAACTACCAGACATTGGCCATTTTGCCGATATCTGCCGATATAATTAACCGATGAAGTAATATTGTATAACAATATTGTCATTATTGTTTCAGGGAGAGTTTTATCCAAGTTTGTTTTAAGTAGGATAAGCTACAAATATCTTAATTGTTTTGTTTAAAAACAATTGTCATGAATAAATACAACATGTTTTACATAACTTAAGTTGAAGTATTTTTTATTGTGCACAAGGAATGATACTGATGCTACAACATTTTTCTAGCATTTGTCAGCGGGCCAACGTGATGAAGAATATGCAGAATAATTCTGATGTTAATTTCACTACAGAAAGTAGATGATCTCTGCAATTAGGTGTGTGCGGGGAAAAATATCGGCATCAGTTATCGGCCAAAATGAGTTGCAAAAATATCGGCATAATCAAATATCGGCCAAAAATCCAACGTCATGTATCCCTCCAGTAAATCCCATCAGTCACTAACTAAAGATTCATTAGCAAATGTGTGCAACATTGTTTTACCCTTAAAGATTTGAGTTTACATGGCACAAATTGTATATCACACCACCATCTTCTCAGTGGCAACTCCTGTAAGTCCAACACTATTTATATAGCAAGGTTTATATGTACTCGAATAATAAGTGAGTAAAAATCCCTCCATAGTTGTTGCAGTTTTATGTTGTGGAAGTTTCTGAACATTTTCATAGACTCCGCATTAAAATCACTGATGAATTAATTTACAGATTTAACGTTCGGGGGAGCCACAAACAGGCAAGACACAAAACACTAAGATGGACTAACTGAGATAAACCAACATGCACACTCACACCTACTGTCAATTTAGAGTGATCAGATAACATACGTGTCTTTGGACTGTGGGAGGGAATCAGAGTTCATGGAGAAAAACCCACGCATGCACACGGAGAACATGCAAAGTCCACACAGAAGAGCTGCAGCTGAGATTTGAACCCACACCGTATCATCTAAAGAGAAGTTATGATCTTCAGTGTGTTTGAATAAAAATAATTTGTCGTCTATCATAAGATCTCATCCACATTAATACCTGTTTTCATCCAAATATTCACTCACACAAAATATGATTTCATGCAAACAATGCCTGTGATTCAGTTGTTTTTGTCTATTTCTTTTGTTTTTTTAAAATAAAATCGTCCTGTGATGTTTTATTCTGGACCCACTGATGCGCAGTTAAAATCTAAAGCCTTGTTATGTTTCTATTCCCTTTACACTGGAATTCAGATAAAACTTTAATGATTTCTGTACAGAAACTGGGTCATTGCAGCAGCTGTGACGACGCTATAGAATAAAACAAACACTGAGAGCAGAACAAGCAGAAGTTGAACACATTCAAATGAACAGATCATATAGAGCTTATTGTATAATATGTGAACATTATGCAAACAAAATCCAGAGCTGAAGCAGATGTGGACATAGTTTGATCGAGGATGTTTGCAATCTCCCGTCAGATCGTGATGTTTACACTGTTTTCTTCTTCTGTTCATTGTTTAGCGAAATCATCACCAGCCGAGCAGAAGCTGGGATCACGGCCTGTGTAATAGTTTCCCACCAATTCTGCCATTCCTAATTTTTTTTTTCTCCTTTCTCAAACTTGCTCACCACCTCTGCCAGGCTCAGATCTGCATCTGCTGTCAGCCCTCCCACATGTTCTGCTGTGCTCACTCTGTCTTTGTGTTTTCAGCTTTGCTACATCCCTTTTATTTGGTTCATCTCCTTCCTCTTCGGGAGTCCTGCAGGCCCATGACTGCTCTCAGCTCTGGGGAAATACAGACACCTCTTTTCTGAGGGTAAAGGAGTAATAAAAGTGAGGACAGGTTGTGTGCTGCTGAGGCCTCAAGTCCAAAACTTTCCACAAATACAGCCCACGGTCAATTCATTAGGACATATTGGACTTACTTCACTCAGTTTGGACCCTAAACTGTAATTTTATGGAGGTAATGTTAGCTCGTGATGCTACTTTGACTCACCAAAGCTTTTTATGGGGCAACAATTTACACTAAGGTCTCCTACCAGTGAAGGCTTTTCGGAGTTTTATTGCGTAACCCAATTAAGATAATCACTAGTTTGAAAATAGCTATCACTGGAACATAGAAATGACTCTAACTTTGTAATGAACTTCTGAATCGCTGGTGCAGCCCAGTCCATTAATTGATCAAGAAACATATAAACTCGGAGCGTGTTTTCTGTCTTTTGCTCTGGGCTACATCCAGCTAAACAAGAAAGGCTTCACAAGGCTGAGGCACAAGTTTTACAAAGTTTGGAAACTTTTTTTTTTTTTAGATTTCTCTCTAATCTTGAGAGAACAGAGAATAGCACAGCCCGCTACATAATATTAATTAAAAGTGTCTCTCCGGCAGAGATAATGTTACATAGCACTCTCTCATGCACAGGCTGTCTCCGTCTCCGTCTCCGTCTCCCTCTGTGTCTTTGTCACCAACACATCAGACATGTTCGTCCTCTGTCTCGCTCAGTCTCACACACCTTCGCTTTTTCCTACAACTTCTCCTCCACTCATTAATTTCTGTCCAGTTTCATTTGTATTTTTTCACTGGTCTCGTCTTCCTGTCGACCTGCAGACGTCCCACAGACCTGCAGATGTCCTACAGAGCTCCAGACGTCCCACAGACCTGCAGATGTCCTACAGAGCTGCAGATGTCCTACAGAGCTCCAGACGTCCCACAGACCTGCAGATGTCCTACAGAGCTGCAGATGTCCTACAGAGCTCCAGACGTCCCACAGACCTGCAGATGTCCTACAGACCTGCAGATGTCCAACAGACCTGCAGACATCCCACAGACCTGCAGATGTCCAACAGACCTGCAGATGTCCAACAGACCTCCTACAGACCTGCAGACATCCCGCAGACCTGCAGACGTCCCACAGACATCCCACGGATGTCCCATAAACCTGCAGACATCCCGTAAACCTGCAGACATCCCACAGATTCTTTCCTCCTTTATTTATTAGTCAGTAGATTTTGTTAAACCACTTTCTGCTGCAGGGCTCCCTGATGCCATGGACCACCTTGCCCTCTCCTACCAGCCAAAGGGCTTTGCCCTCAAACCTTATGACGCTCCCTGTGGATGGTGGCCTTCCCATGTTGTCTTTCTAAGGTTGTAAGGTCTACCCGCCACCAGGGGTGAGGAACACTACCCCCAGGCCTGGCTACAGGGGCAGGTCCCAGTGACCCTTGTGAGGGCAGAGTGAACAATTCTTTGTCTTCCTTCATCATGGTGAGTTTTGTGTTTCATGATTGTCTGGATCTTCACTGACAGAAGCCAGTTGAAGTGGTTCAGGCATCTGATCAGGATGACGCCCACTGGTCACCTCCCATTAGCAGTCCACCAGGCACAACCAACTGGGAGGAGACCCAGAGGTCCACTAAGGACCCACTGAGGGGATTATATCTCTCACTTGGTCTTGCAGCAGCTGGGGATCCCCCGGGACAGGATAGAGGAAGCTGTGCTGGACATCTGGGTCCTGCTGCCTCCCCCCAGATGGACCCAGTGATCAGGGAGATGGACGGATTGATTTTGGTAATTAGTCTCTGATGTGATTGCGGATGTCTCCTATCACAACAAGCTACAGTTAAATAGTGACATCTACTTTTTTACAGCAAAAACCTTCACTTTATGCATCTTGCGTTCAACCTGCACGATACAGCCAATCAGAATCCAGAATTTTCTGTAACCATGGTACAACTCGTTCAGTCTGAGATACTGGTGAAAATGCATATTTAATTTTTCATAGTGTGTCTCTGAGATTGAGTAATGTTTGATTTGTCTGTGTTCTGTCAGTCAACCCCTGCAATCCAACAAACTGAAGAACATACAAAATCAAAATAGCCATTTTTCAAAGTTTTCCCAGATTCACATCCTGCCCGTCTGGGAGAACAGTATGATTTTTTTTATAGCAGTTAAATATAGCTCTAACACAGCTTGTAATTTCATTTTCCAGGGACACATTATGCATCTTTTCCCTGGTCGTTGGTGTCTTACAGGAAGGAGGCTGATAACAACATCTCATCATCTTCTCCTTCGGTCTCTCGGCAGCTTTATTAAGTTTCTACATCCCAGAGCTAAGTGCTTGCTCTATTTAAGGGCTCACTCTCGGGCCTCATGTGTCCTGTCATTTCTATAGGATCTCCAGTGTCTGCTGTTGTACTGAAGTAATGGAAACATACTGGTTTAGCTACTCCAGTCAGTCCCCACTGGCTACAGGCCTCATTAAAGCTGTGGAGGGCTCAATGGCCTGTCACACCACATCTCTCTGCCCATTTATCTGGGCCGGTGACCACTGTTGCATTGTTGTGTGTGCACGCGAGTGTGTCCGTGTGTGTGAGGGAATGTGTGCTAGGGTATCAGTAGGTCAGTGTGTTAGAGATGTTCATTGTCTGCTTCTATTTACTGCTTTTATTTCGCCACAGGAAGCTTGAGGGTCTTCAAACACAGAAGCATGAATATAAGTTTACACTGAAGAAGAAGAAGAAGAAGAAGAAGAAGAAATAGAAGAAGAAGAAGAAGAATTTCCATTGTATTGATTATTAGAGTCTGAAAGACGTTTTATTTTGAAAAACTACTGGATTCTCTACGACTTAACTTTCGTCCTTGCCTCTTGATCTATCAATACATTTGTCTCGGGCACGTGATACAATGTATCAGATACGTTACTCAAAAAATAAGCCTGCAAACAAGTCCTTTTCCCCTTTGCAAAGCGGCTCTCCAAAGATGTTCGTTATTTACTGAACATTAATTTTATGGCTGTTGTGTTATTTTATTTTTACTCTATTTATCTGCCGCACCTTGAAGGCCAATCAGTGAAAATAATGCCGACATTAAACAGGTCTGTGGTGCAAAAAAGGTCGGGAACCCCTGCCCTAGACAACTCACGAACGTGTGGAGAGGTGCACCTGCAGGAGTTGGAGGGGAGGGGGGCTTGCTCAAGGGCACCTTGGCAGCAACCCGGAGGGTGCCACTCCATCCACCTGTCCACACTCCATACTTCATCCAGGCCAGGACTTCTACTGGCAACCTTCCAGGTCCCAACTCTGTGCTTTTAAGACTCGTGCTCTTCCAACTGAGCTAACTGATGCATATCAACATTTAAAAAAAATATAATAAGGAGCCAAAAAACATTTTACAAAGACACAGATGACCTCGTTCACTAACTGTTCCTATTTGTTCTTAAACACCGATTAACAAAATTCTTAAAGACTTTTTGTTATTCATTGATGTTTTCTTATTTTGTCTTGGATTTGTTCTTACGTAAGAACTAAATCTACAAACTCCCAGAAACACTCTCATGCATGTTTAACCCTGTGAAGCCTGGACCATGAAATAACTGCCAGAAAATCCTAATTTCATCCCACTGATGATGTAGAGGTCTCAAAAATCCATCTATCAAGTATGATACGTTTGGCATTAAAGGGTTAAAGTCGCACTGAAACGGCTTTCCGTATTGTGAAGTATTTCCAGCAAGAACAGGATATATCAACAAAACAAACAATTTGATTGGACAATTGAAACACAACAAAACACCACAGTTAGCAAGTTGCATAATACCGTAGTTTCCGGTCTATAAGCCGCTACTTTTTTCCGATGCTTTGATCTTAAACACCAGTGTGGCTCATTTATCAGCGGCATGAAGCGCATTAGCTTTTTACAAGCTAGCAAGCTCCGTACCACCGATACATTTAGCCTCGTCACATCAGACCTGGTCAGAGTGGACCACATGAAACCGTTTGAATAAATTCAATATCGGCTTATAGACAGGTGCGCTTATAGTCCGGAAAATACGGTAATAATTCAAATTACCATGTTATATTCATAGTTTTCATACTTTTAAAATAAATAAATGTTACACTAACACTTCAGTTCACAACGAGAGGATGTGTGTCCTGACCCACACCTCAGAGCAACAACACATCTGCTGTGTCCACGGACGGGTTGAGGTTCAGGTCAGTTTGAGCCGTTTCCTCCAAGTTTCCAGGACTCTACTGAGGTCAGATGTGGGACATAATGATAATAATAATAATAATAACCCTGATGTTCTGCTGCAGGTCAGACAGCTCTGGACAGGTCGATCCATCTCCTATATTGTTTTTTCCTCTGCCTGTGGCGTGTGCTTTGGGCTTTACAGTGCTTATATTTTCATTTGAACACACTTGACATGTTGACCTCTGTACAGGTTCTGCAGCCTTACGACCTTTTATGGACATCTTATGGGCTGGCAAATTACTACTATATTAATCTAATGCAGAGTTTTTCTTAAGAATCGTCTTCAGAACAAATTCACTAAAAGGCTGTTGTGCAGTATGACAACACTATCGGATATTCACTCTCCCTCTATCCACATGTACACAGAGTCGTCCGTGTTTACAGTCATTTGATGCTGTGGGTAAATAAATTGCTGTTATTTTTTTCATACTTTGCCTTGTTTCCTTTGCAGCCTGCCTCAAAGTCCTTGTGTTTCTGACATTTTTCATCTTATTAGAATTCCCTGCAGACATGATCCAAGGACGCCGCTGTTCTCCAGGTGGATCGTTTCAGCTGTCAGGCCACATTTCTGCAGGAAACATTGTAAACAACACGTGAGGAGAGTGACAGAGAGAATCTCCTCGCAGACAATCAGCAGAATGAAGGGGGAGCAGATTTGTTGTGGTGTATTAGTAAAACCAAAATGCATAAAGGACACGCAGTGGGGTAGCGTAGCAGGCAGTGCAACACTTTCAGATTCTTTAATGGAGTTCGTGACGTCACATCGTGAAGCATTTTGGGATTTATGGCCCACTCACTTTTCGGTCATTTCATTATATTTTATCAACAATAGGACGCAGATGTTGCATTGTATGATGTGACAGTAACTCTCATCACTGGTCGGGGAGAAGTTCATCAGTTACCGTAATTTCCAGACTATTAAGTGCACCTGAATATAAGCCACTAAATTTGAAAAGAAAATTTTTTTTACATATATTGGCTGCATTTGTCTATAAGCCGTAGTTGCAATGGTGTTGAATTGTGTATGGACCATATGGACGTGCAAATACCAATCTCAAATGATGGCTGAAATGTCCATACCAATGTTAACCCTTTGTATGGACCGCTATGAAGTCCGCCTGATCCATACACCCAACAGACCACTACAGAGGTCCACGTGCTTGTGTTTATTTATTTATGCTAATTTATCGAATGCACGCGACTCCTGCAGATTCAGCAGCGATGTTCTGGCTCTTAACGTGAAGTTCAGGTCATCTGCTTTTCTTACCTCTGAAAACTTTTGTCGTCTCTTTGCATTGACTCAGTTGCATCTCCATCGTCTCACCGTTGATTCACTGACGCTGAGGTTAGTGCAGCAGCTTTATTTCCTTCTTCGATAACTTTAACTTAAAAGTTGCATCATATACATTTCTTCGTGTGTTTTCCATGACGATGGTGTGTGCATGAAGCGCAAAATGACTGATGTGAAGAATTTAGTGTGAGTGTGTTTGAATTTATTCGAACTGTTTCATTGGTCTGCTGGGACCTGTTTGTTGATTTCATTGGTGTGACGTGACGAGGCTAAATGTAGCGGCGGCATGAAGCTAGTTAGCTAAAGATCCATAAATTAGTTATGTCATTGTTTAAGCTGCAGGGTTCAAAGCATGGGGGAAAAAAGTAGCAGCTTGTAGTCCGGAAATTACGGTAATCATGCCCACTGTTCAGGTTGGGGCTAAAACATCTGTCCATTTTGGTTGTTTTGGTTGCAGCCATACCAGCAATCATGATGTTGTCATGTCTGGGGCTGTGGTAGGAAACTATCTATCACATAAACATGGAAAAAACAATGTTCCCAAACAGACCAATGCTTCCTTTGTACTGTAACAGATTTGTAATTTTCAGGACTACAGGCCCGATGCATCAGCTGTTTGTTGAACATTCACTAAAATCCAAAGAAAGCAACAGCAATCAGGCATCTGTTTCACCTGTTTAAATGTTGCACCACTTGTTTTATTGGTGTCCTGTAAAATGTGTAATAATATTTATAGTATGTGTGTCAAATATACACTTTTGGCTCTTGACGCTATTCAGCTGTTTCCCATTGCAGACCACAAACATGGCAGACGCATCCCATAATCCACTGCAGCCTGTTCCTGAACTCTATTGTATCCCACTAACAAAAATACCTTCTTATACTTACCAAGTTTCAGCACTAGATGGATTAATCTGGAACTGTCCCAAACTCTTTTAGCACTTGGCAACAAAGTGGAAAGAGCTTCCTTGTATTTTACAGGAAAATGATTCTCGTCTCTTTATTGGTATGAAGGCTGTAATTCTTTCTCCTTGACCTCCAGCACCCTCGTATTCTTCGTCTAAACTAGGATTTGTCTGGACTGTCTGCATTTGATTACCAAGGATAAAGCAGGTCAACTCTGGTCAGCTCACATTATCTTAAAACCCAGCCCCCGTCTCCGCCATCTTCCATAATACATGATTGATTTTTTTGTTTTACAGAAATGTGGAGACATTTGAGGATGATGCTGATGAAAGAGGATCATAAGATTCCTGATGGTTGGTTTTTATCTTGGAAAATAAAAGGAGATAATGTGTCGTCAGTCCAAATTACAAATGAAGGACACAGTTGAAACCGCTCAATTACACACAATACATCCATCTGGTGATACACACGAGTAGAAATGTGACACTCAAGTATAAATCAAAACCTGAGCTATAGGTATCTTGCCTCAGGTCAAAATCCAGCCTCAGTGCTGAACTTTCACAAAGTTATAAAAGATACTTCTCAGACTATATGAAGTCATTTTGTTACCAAAACAAGAGGAAAACACATTTGAGAACATACTGGAAACTGACCTTTTGTCTTCAAGTCTCCCAGTAAGTGGGCTGGTAAATATTTTACAGGAGACACAATGTAAACAAACATGTGGGCAGATTTAAATGAATTATTTCATGTTTTTACAATGTATAAAATTTAGCCGTTGAGCCTGTAACTTCACTCGCTGGCTTGAGCATCTTCATCTCCAGCAGTCACTATCTGCTCAGTGCCAAGCAGCAGATAAAGTTTGGTGGTATTTCCCACAGGATTTGGCAGAGATAAAAATTATATAATTTAAAAAAAAAAGAGCAAAAGACAGTTAATATCAGATTTTCCAGGCAGCTAGAAATAAACAAATGTTGGTCTGTAATTGCTCAGTGATGAGGAAGTGTTGATCCACTAAAGAGGATGAGGTGATGCTCACAACTTCACCAGAAAACTCAGGGATGCACATTCATTTACATATGTGGACAGTCTTGAAGAAAAACAAAACAATATATTTTAAGCTGAGACAGTTGAAATAAGTTTTTTTTTCAATCCTTTGACAAGCTCCAAACATTTCTCCCATAGAGCAACTTTAAACGATGGATGTAGCCACAGGGTCTCAAAATTGAAGCTAATGAGGAAGTGGAGAAAAAAGGGCATTACCACCGATGGCCACTAGGTGCTGGCCCAAATATTTAGTCATTCAGATGTTGCTAAATAAAGCCAACTATTTTTTATAATCAATGATCATCATTAAGTAGATACCGTATTTTCTGGACTACTGAGCACACCTGTCTATAAGCCGCTATTAAATTTATTCCAACAGTTTCATGTGGTCCACTCTGACCGGGTCTGATGTGACGAGGCTAAATGTATCGGCAGCACGGAGCTTGCTAGCTTCAAAAAAGCTAACGAGCTTCGTGCTGCCGATACATGAGCCACACCGGTGTTTAAGTTCAAAGCGTCGGAAAAAAGTAGCGGCTTATACTCCGGAAAATACGGTATTTGAGAAAAAGGAGTATTTAAGGATGTGGTTAGTTTGATTGACAGGTCTGGTCTCCAGTGATTTACAGGTGGTTTGGAGGATGTTTCACCGGTGAACTCGAGCTTCATCCACATTGGACAGTGACCTCAGGTTCAAAGGTCAGACCCGCCTCCTCACTCCTGCTTTCATATCCAAATATGGTCACTTATGGCTCCAAAAAACGCAAAATACACATGTTCCAATGATGAAAATGATTCGTCTCCATGACTACCGTATTTTCCAGACTATTAAGCGCACCTGTCTATAAGCCGCTCTTGAATTTATTCGAACAGTTTCATGTGGTCCACTCTGACTGGGTCTGATTGGACGACGCTAAATGTATCGGCGGCACGGAGCTTGCTAGTTTGTAAAAAGCTAACGAGCTTCGTGCCGCTGATACATGAGAAACACTGGTGTTTCATTTCAAAGCATCGGAAAAAAGTAGCGACTTATAGTCCGGAAAATACGGTCATTTGTTACAACTTTCATGCATCATCATGATCTTAGAGACTTGATAAAATCCTCTTACAGCCACAATATACACATTTTCATGACTAATAAACTGACTACCATGTGTAAAATATGAGGATTTGCCCTTTGGAGGATTGGGACAATAATTTTTTTGGAGAAGAAATTCACATTTACTCAAAAGGATTTGAAAAACGCCCCCACACACTCACAGTTTCACAGCGTTAATGATTTTCCTGTAATGAGGGAATGACTTAACAAAACAGAAAAATCCCATTTCTAAAAGTACTTCTTATTTTCTCCCAAGTTTTTCCTCTAACACACACACACACACACACACACATATATAATCTCATTTGAAATGTTCCATTTATTCAAAACTATGTTTAGATTCTGCTGTTGTCGCCAGCTGGATAAATGCGAAGCAAATGACTGTCACATCCAATGTTTCACCTTCTTTTAGGAATATTTTTCTGTTTGTGTTGAGCGCTTCAGAAAATAGAAAATAAAGAAGGTGACTCTGGGAAGGAAATCATTCACACACTGCTGGAAATACACCAGTAGTAATAACAAGGCTACTACGCGCGTGCGTGTGGAATGCGCGTGCACGCGCACGCGGGCGCACAGTGATGACGTCATAGCGCATGCGCATTTCATTTGAGTTATTGGTCAGTGAGGCGGAGGAGGTCGCCTCTTGGGTCCGCGGATCCGCTAGCTTAGCTCTGGGGCTGTGTTTGCCTTTTTTTCCTGCACCGACCGAAGTTAGAACGCGCTCCGGGGAAGACTTTGCGGTCTGTGCCGGGGACCGAGAGCTAGCGGCGGCGGGGACTGAAGTTAGAGTGCGCCCGGGGAAGACTTAGCGGCAGCGGTGGCCGTTAGCATCGGCCGCTAGCTAGCTAGCGTAGCTTCGGCGTAGCTAACTCCCCTCACTAAATAAATACATCGTGTAAGCCTTTTTTCCTGCTTCGGCTCCAGCGGTCTGTACCGGCGGGGG
>OOFC01051996.1:0-18837 GCA_900323345.1 Pseudochromis fuscus
TCTACCACACCAGACAGGACCCCAGGTGCAGACTGTGCAAAGAAGCCCCTGAGACAGTGCAGCACATCACAGCGGGCTGCAAGATGCTGGCAGGTACAGCATACCTGGAGTGGCACTACCAGGTAGCAGGCATTGTGTACAGAGACATCTGCACTGAGTATGGACTGAAGGTACCAGGGTCCAGATGGGAGACGCCCCCGAAGGTGTTGGAGAACGAGCGTGCCAAGATCCTGTGGGACTTTCAGATCCAGACTGACAAGATGGTAATGGCCAATCAGCCGGACATAGTGGTGGTGGACAAACAGCAGAGGACTGCAGTAGTGGTAGATGTTGCGATCCCAAGTGACAGCAACATCAAGAAGAAGGAACATGAGAAGCTGGAGAAATACCAAAGTGTCAGAGAGGAGTTAGAGAAGATGTGGGGGGTGAAGGCGTCAGTGGTGCCAGTGGTGATTGGGGCACTAGGGGCAGTAACCCCCAAGCTGCTGGGTGGATGGCTCCAACAGATACCAGGAGCACCATCTGAGACGTCGGTCCAGAAGAGCGCAATCCTAGGAACAGCAAAGATCCTGCGCAGAACCCTCATGCTCCCATTACTCTGATAGAGGACCCGAGATTGAGAAGACACACAAGACCGCCCGGGAGGGCGAGAGCACAGTTTGTTTTTTTTTTTGTTTTTTTATAAACGCAAACAAATACTATCATTAGGTAGTGGGATTAAAGGATGCACAACAAGGTTCGGTTATAGTGCAATAGCTGGAATGGACAGGTATTGTAGACAAAATGGTAGCAGGAAGGGAGCACCACTCTATTGATAGATCATCTGTTGGGTACAGTTCTGTGATCTGGTTTTCCTACGGGGTTATTGCCTGAACTGGGCACTATTAATATTTGCTGAAGCACTGATCAGTATTGTATCATACTATTGTCTCACTCCTGGATCAGTCCTAATCTATGAGGGTGGCAGGTACTGTCTGTGTGTTGTCCTGGCTCTTCTCTATTACCACCTGGTACAATGTGGTTAACTTTTCCAGTTCCTTCCTAATAGATTAGCAGCTGTGGTGTAAGACAGGAGAAAGGAAAGTGGAGCTTTGAACTGTGACATGCTCTCAGTGAAAGGACCCACAGAAACCAAAGCGTCTTCACAGTTAGATAGGTACATGTGAAACCCTCCAACCAACACAGCTCTCACGCAATAATAATTATTAAAATATGTATTCACATAAGAAAGATAATCTCCATTATCTACGAGAAATTAAACAGACTTCCATTTACATGCAGTGTTAATTAGTGTTTTGGGGGTTTTTTTTAAGATTTTCGATTTTTATATTTTTATGTTGCAACAGATTTTATAGTTTTGGTACCAACTCTTGTACATGTACTCCACAGGACTGGTAAAATCTTTCTCATACCTTCCACTAAAATAACTTCCTATTTTCCTTCTCAAAAATCCCTTCATCTTCAGTCTGCACTTACTTTTACCCACATTCACCTTCCAATTCTTTCAATCAACATTCTACTAAAACGATACAAGTTGTTCCCTTTTGTTGTAAGGAGAGCGAGTCAGATCCTTACAAGAACAACAAGTAACTCCAAGTACTGGGAGACCAAGTCATCCCTGGGAGAGCAAATCATTCCTACTTCTTCCCACGCATGGTCCTGTCTAGGCCTATCATCTGAGTGTTTCCCCTTATTTTTTGTCTTTTAAACATTTTTTTTTTGAAACACTCCCGGGCCTTCCCTATTTTCCTTACAGTGTTCTCTGAACACAGGCCCTCTATCTTTAGGGACTCTCCTAAGATACTTTCTATACAAAACCTTTCTCTTTAGTACAATGTGTGACCTTTAGAAGAGCGAATAAGATTCTAAGCCAAGGAAAAAACAAGCTAAACATAATGAAGAGCAACTCAAATTCATATGATAACAAAGCAAGCATTCCTAAACATTAGAGTCATCAGTTTTCCTCTTTTTTCTCTTTTTCTTTTTTTTTTACCACCACTTACAGCAAACTTACTTCTAAAAGACACAATGGCATCAACCTCTTTGGGACTGCAATTCCACAGACCTCCAACAACACACAGCAACAAAATTGGGTTTTCAAAAGGATCCCTTACCTTGTAATAAATTTGGATTTGCATGTCGCATGCATATATACATATATATACATATATACATATACATTCATATATATACATATACATACATACATATATATTTGTGTGTATATATACATATATATTTGTATATATATTTACACATATATACATATATATACACACACACACACACACACACACACACAAACTATCAATAAATAAAGTTAACTTTAATCTGAAGGCGTTTAATGTAATTGCATTACACATATAAACTGTCAGCTGAAATTTGTTTCAATTTTTTTTTCCTTATTTCATACAGGTTTAAGAACACTGAAAAACAGAAAAGAAAACAAAAAATCCTATTGGTAATATTGCCTTTGACGAAAATGCAGAGTGCCAATAATGCTGCCAACACAAGTCAGCCATTACCTCCAGTGATGTAAGAGCTCCTGGAGGCAGACAGTAGAAGAAGAAAACAGTGGGCTGGCTGTCATTCAGTCTCAGGTGGAGTTGTAGTTCAGACTCTCCAACACCCACAGAGTATCACTGCACTGACATGAGATAACCTGAAGGTAAGTCTCTGCTTTGAGAGTGTTTTTCTCTTATCAAGTCTCTTTTGCTTAATTTTGAAGATCTCTAATTATGCAAAATGTTAATGTGACTATGGTTGAAAGACAAGTAAAATAGCGTAAACAGGTCTGTCATCATTATGGCATTTTACAGTCAGCTTAGTATAAAACCTCAATATGTTTTCCATGACAGAGTTAGTCTTATTGTATGTTTGTTTGCTTGCAGTGCATTTAGTGCCAAATAGTCTGAAGTATTTTTGCCTGAAGGCCTGCATGTAAAGCACCGGGAGTCATGACAGACATTTGGCTGATTTCGGTTCCACTGGACAAGACCAGTTTGACCAGTGTAGAAAAACTCAAGCGCAACATTGCCAAAACCAACCTGGCCTCCTGCTGCATGTTCTCTATTCCAGAACTCAAGGTGAGAATGTGTATCATTTGTCCTTTTGAAGAGCCTGAGGAAGCAAATTTATGCAGAATAAATATTCCCATAGGGACAAAATAAGTATTGTCTCATTTCTTGAGAAGAGCATTGTTAGAAACACAGAGCAAAGACTTAAATGTGCATGTGTTGTGTTTATACCAGTACAGTAGAGTGTAGTTGAGGAGAGTGAAGGTGTTTGGTGTCCTTCTCTGGTGAAGGGATAAAGGCTCAGGTTGCTCTCTACAGTTTGAGGCAAAATTTCCACCTGACCCATTTCACTCAACGTGATCCATGTTTATCTTGCCCACCAGGAATGTTATTTTATCGGCTGTTATTCAGTTCTTTAAACTGCAGAGTTTAAAGATAAAAAAACAAAACACTGTATAAATGTGGTATTTCAATATAAGCTTGATTGTGGGCTTGAATCCTAAAAGGCAGTAAGTTCTAAAGTAATAATAAATGCAGAACTGTTAAGTTTAATGATTTCAGTTCTCAGTTAGGGCAGATGGATGATTTATCAATAATACTAATATTAAATGTGCGGTCTCTGCTGTCACCTCAGGTGGGAATACTGGACAGTCTGCTCAGCGTGTCAGATGATCTCTCCCATCTTGACACACTAACTGAAAGGTAAAAAAAAAAAATGCCCCATTGTTATTGCTTCATTTGTTTCTTTCTTCTTTCTCATTAGGACTCAAGTCCAAACCAGGGGCAAGGGGCCTATTGTATCTGTAGTGTTTCTTGTTAGGGCCTGAGCCCAGGCCCAGGGGCAAGGGCACTAGTGTAACATCATGGGTATAGGCCACGGTGCAAATATTTTTTGTGCCCCCACCCCTGCCTGAAACACAAGCGCACCTCGTGCACACTACATGCAGGCATGCACACACACACACACACACACGCACAGCGACTCAAGAGAGGCTAGGCTTTTTTTCTTGCTGAAATGAGAAACAACTCACCTCACACCATTACGGCTCATCATGACTGACAGGTATCAACGTGATTGGACAAATGATCTTTTCCTCCTCCCATACGAGCCACTCAGCGTTACCTTACTGACCCGCCCCAAGCTATTCTGCTCACAATAACGGGGCCTGTGGCAATTCCAGACAGCTGCTCTCTCTTTCTTCCTTCATGGGCCCCTGATGGCGTCTGGGCCCCGATGCAGCTGCACCGGTTGCACTGTCCATATTTACGCCACTTGGCAAGGTCCCTATTGTAGCGTTTCTTTTTGTAGGGCCCAAGCCGAGGCCAGGGGCAAGGGTCCTACTGTATCTGTAGTGGTTCTTTCTTCTTCTTCTTTCTTATTATTACGTCTCTTTGAGGCTTAATTTGACCCCGTAAACATGCTCAAAAACTCACCAAATTTGGCGTGAACCTCAGGCCTGGTGAAAAATTTGATAAAATTGAAAAACAAAACCCCTCGGTGCAAACATGGGCTCTGTAGCACCACCTAGGCTCAGAATAGCGCCTGCTGCGGCCCACAGGAACGTCACAGAGACACGGGAGGAAAGCCGAATTGTAGTAGTCATCAAGACCTACAAATCACATGCTGATACCCCTAGGCTAAAATCAACAGGAACTCGAGAAATTGTATTTCAAAATTAAATTTAACTGACTGAGGACACAGTGCTGACCAAAATGACTTAGCAGATTTTTCATTACTCAAATCGTTTGGATTCTATAAGCCCTGAAATTTGGAGTGCTCCTCTGTGTCCTCACCTTAAACCAGGGGTATCAAACTCGTGTCACGGAGGGCTGAGTTCCTTCCCTCAAATTGAAGGAGGTGTTGATCATAACAAACACCTACTTTAGTGACTGGCTGGAAAGAAAACCTGCAGTGTCTCGGCCCTCCGTGGCACGAGTTTGAGACTCTTGCCTTAAACTCCATGGAAATGGGAAAAAGTCACACGTGTCACACACCTGATTCAAATGTTCAGGATTATTATCAGGCTTCTGCAGAGCTTGATGATGAGCTGATCATTTGAATCAGGTGTGTTGGAAGAGGGACACATCTAAAACATGCAGGATAGTGGCCCTCAAGTACCAGGATTGGGTACCCCTGTTCTAAAAAGGCAAAATCCAAAAAGGCAGGCAGGGTTTCCAGCAAACAAAGCAAAACTATGACTGTGACTAAGAAACCAAGAACAAAGGGCTGGGACCTGAGCAAATGCTACAACAAACTGGCAATAAGACAGGGAGACACATGAGGTTAAATACACAAGGTATCGAGGCACAATGAAACAGATGTGGGGAGAACAATCAGGGAGCAGGTGTGATGAGACAATTCAAGACAGGTGTGACAAGGCAATCATGGCAGGTACGACAAGGCAGACCTGAAGAAAAACCTAAACATACACAGAACAAGATTACCAAAAAAAAAAAAACAGGAAACATGACACAAGAACAGACACAAGAAACATGAACTACATATAACTGACAGGACATGAAGCACATTGAAAGATACAGACAGTAAAAGGGCATGAAGAAAGACATAAACAAAACCAAACCGGGCAAACAAAATTAAACTCCCAAAACAAGAAACAAGAGTAAACCATGAAAACTAAATATAAGAAATCATCAAAACAATCAAAACAAACCAGAAACACAAGGCATCATGACACAAAGCCTTAATTTGGGTCTATAAAACCCATGGTTCAACAACCCATGGTTGAAAGAGCACGAAAAAACCTTCAAGAATAACATATTTTGTGTTAGATTTTGTGGTACTTTTCAGGAGATTTCCTAAAATTTTTGCTCTTAGTTCTCCATTCTACACTGTCCCCTGTCTGCTCTGCCGATCATGTGACCTCACTCTGAGCAGGAGAGCAGCCCCCAACACACACACAATAAAAAACCTTACAAAGAGCAGACAAAAATGTGAAACTACAACTGTCATAACTCAAAAATAGTGCAACATAGCAACATGTAAAAAACGATATTTACAGATCTAAGTCTTCTAACTCATAAACTTTCAATGAAGTCTGTAGGTAAAACTACGTTGACCCAGTCGAAGCTCAAACAGGACTAGGTTTGACATTTCAACATTAGGTTGGTAGTAGGTTCAACATTAATAGGTTGTTTTTTATCCAAGTGTCCTGTCCAGCAGCTTATGCATTCAGTGCGAGCGATCTGAGTGCCATCTGGTGTCCAAACAATCTTAGTCTTCAAAGTAGGAGTGTGTCATACTTTTCCTGTTGCACTTTTTAGCAGTTTATCTTTACAACGCACCTCGTGCACACTATCTTAATTATCTTAATTTATTGGCGAGTCCACTGGACCGGAGTGGATAGACCGAGACAGAATTGGGGTGGGGGTGCACACAACAACATCTGTGACAATAATAACAACAAATACATAATCAATTGCCACAGTGAAATTACTATATCCTAGATGTAAGCATTAACTTGTGATTTACATCACTTTATATTTACAATGACAGAGGGAAAGACAAATACAAAACAACAACAAAAACTAAACAAAAAAAAAACAAACAAAAAGGGGGTGGAGAAAAAAGCATGTGTGCAGATTTGTCAACACTCAGCCACAGGGGACAAGCCAGCTCAGATCTAAGCTGCCAAAGTACTCAACAATCTCCCACAACTGGAGAACCCACAGCCACATGCCCTCGAGACAACCACCCATCCAGCCACACAGAACAACAGGTAGGAGAATACAGAAGAAGCAGCACCTCAACAGGGGAAGAGCCACAGAGGGCCAGGGAACAAGAGGGCTCCCTGCCCCAGCAAAGGCTGCACCCCCAGCGCAGGCCGGGCACATAACCACCAAGCCCCACCAGCCAGGAGCCAACCCAGGCCCCCAGAGGGGGACCCCTAATGCAGTGCCTGCACCATCGAGGCCAGTGCCTGCCAGATAGATAGATAGATAGATAGATAGATACTTTATTAATCCCCATTTGGGGAAATTCAAATGTCCGGTAGCAAACACTCCAATACAGACGTTAAATCACAATCACAATCGCACAATAATAATAGTAATAATAACAAGTAATGATAATAAAACAATAATAACAAGAAGAAGAATAAGAAGAGTGCACCAGCAAACAAGTACAGTTCGGTTCAGATGTGTGTTTTGTACAGTCTAATACCCGAAGGTACAAATGATTTGTTTACCCGTTCAGTTTTGCAACGCAGTGAGAGGCGCCTGTTGCTATGGTTACTCCTCTGGGCTACCACTGTGTCATGTAGAGGATGTCTGGTGTTACTCAGGATGCCCTGCATCAGAGCCATCATCCTCCTCTCCAACACTGCCCCCACAGAGTCCACCTTCCTCCCCATCACAGACACGCATTTGTGGATCAGTTTGTCCAGCCGAGTCCTATCCCATGTGGTCATACTGCCACCCCAACAGACAACCCCGAAGAAGACAGCACTGTGACCTCCGAGTTAGATAGTTGTGGATCCAGGTGACAAAAAGAGGAGCCACTCCCATCTTCTCCAGTTTCACCTTAAGCAGTTGAGGCTGGATGGTATTAAAAGCGCTCGTGAAATAAAAAAAACATGAGCCTCACATATCCCACTGCTCCCTCCAGGAAGGAAAGAGACCGGTGGAGCAGATAGAGCACTGCGTCGTCCACCCCCATGCTCTCCCGATAACCAAATTGTAGAGGATCACGCACTCCCTCCACCTGGGATTTGAGCAGTCGGAGTACCAGCCTCTCGAAGGTCTTCATAATAACTGATATGAGGGCCACTGGTCTGTAGTCCTTCATCCCTGCAGGCCTTGTCACCTTGGGCACTGGAACAAGAGGTTTTCCAGCGAGCAGGGACACAACCAGTTTGAAGACTTTGGTTGAAGATGGTCTGTAAGGGAACAGCCAACTCCGACGCACACTCAACAAGTGTGTCGAGGTGATATCCCATCACGGCCTGCAGATTTCAGAGCTCGCAGCTTCCACAGCTCCAAGTGCACTTCCTCCACAGTGAAGGAGGCAGCAGCAGCAGAGGTGGTGGAGCCGCTGGGTGTCATGTCATGTTGTTTTGTTTATCTATTTTATATTGGGTTGGTTTTGGCTTTGGCTGTTTCCAAATATATAGGTATATATTTTCTTAATAGCTTGTATGTTTTTTATGTTGTAAAGAGAGAAATTTAATTTCAATACTTGGTCTGTCTTGTACACATCGTGTATGAACAATAAAACTGACTTTGATTTTAACTTTCCACATGCTGAGCTCATGTAATGTCAATCAAGACATCCCCCCATTTTTCCGATTGTTTTAAAAATTGTAAAGCCAGCCTCCATGAAATTGCCCATGATGGAGAAATTCTGCTTTATATTTTAGTTGTTTGACCTCTTCATTTTCAGGCATTCCCACGAGTCATTAGTTCATGTAATAATCTATCTTCCAAACTGTATTTTGACCATGGGTTTTCTATTCCTTTAAATTAAACCCTTTTCAGAAAAGACATAAATAGCACCGCTTTTTGTTATTCAGACATGTAGACAGCATTTTGTTCAGATATGACAGCACTGCTGCTGGTAAAAGCTTCATCATCATTTATTATGTTAACAAAGAATTCATAGGAAATTGTTAAAGATTTTTTCTTGCCTATTTTATAACATACATCAGCATTAAATTACCATGTGTTCTGTGAAGTGCTCCAGGTAGAAGTGTTGCTTTTTGCAGTTTATGCACACCTCTTTCTTCCCTGTCATTTGTATTGACAGATCTGGAATTAGAAGAATTTCCTCAGGGACTGAGTATTGACTAATTCCATGTTCAGTAGGAGATGATAATTCGGAGATAACGACGTGCATTTGTAACTTGATTTAGTTTGTGCTGCTGTAGCTTTCATTAATGTGACAGCACCTACTTGGTAAATATACAAGAGATCCTTGTATATTAAAATATGAAAAAGATCAAGAAGCACATTTGCATTTCCAGGCTTTAGTTTCACTTGAAAACTGTCAACAAAAACACAGGTGTTAACAACCTCAGTTCCTCCACTTCCAGTAATTATGCAAACTGAAAGCAAAAACAACTCCATCACATGCCCTTATTTGGGTCACAGCTGAAACACAGATGCTCTCACGGAACTGAAGCTGCACCTTCATGTGCTTTCTTTATGTCCTTTAAACTGTTTGTTTCCCTGTGATTTACCTCCGTCCACTGTCCTCACTAACAGACACAGCACAGATGTTCTCTTCCAGCTGTTATAACATCAACATTCCATTTGTTCTTTAAAGGATCCTTTTGTAGTAAATGGTTAAAGGACTGCTCTTATATAGTGCCTCTTCACCTTTGATTAGGTCTCAAGGTGCTTTACATCTGCCTCGCAATCTACACATTCACACACACATGCAAACACAGCTACCATGCAAGGCACTATGATTGTCATGCTCAAGGATACTTCAACATGTTGACAGCTGGAGCCGGGGATTGTTCACAATTTGTGGACGACCCACTCTACCTGCTGAGCCACAGCCACCCAATGTGTGTAGTTCTACAGCCTTTACTACTTGGTAGACTATTTGAATGCTGCATAATTCAACCAAACTGATTTCCAGATATGTACCCAGATCATTTTTACACTGTCACTGAATTCTGTAGACACAGAGTAGCTTGTAAAATTGTATCCCTACATGTAAAAAATTCTTTAGAAAATGCCTAGAAAGGAAGGTTTAGGGTAAGTGTTAAACGTCTCTCATGGGAAATTATTGTTTGTACTGGGCATCCACAAAGAAGCAAGTCAAAACTTCCTTTTTTAATCGTTTTATTTATGTAAAATTGCACCAAAAAAATGCCCAATTAGTGGATCTCTATTGCCTTCTAGTCCACTGCAGGTGCGTCCTTTACGCACAGCTTAAGGGAAATACACTTTAAAAGAAGTATGAGGAGGGTATTTTAGCATTTAATGAGCTTAAACTAACTTTTGGGCTGAAAAATGCAGGTTCTTGAAGGACATAAAAGAAACAAAAGGAAAGGACCCACAGTGACACTGGTGTCACACACCCTTTAAAGACTTTGGAAAGTTAGTGATAGAGCTTTAATCTTGAATTTAACTGATGAGGTCCCAAAGTAACATCCACTGAACATACTGGCAAAGTCATGTGACAGTATGTGAATTGTTGTCCCCCTGACATCACTTCCAAAATGGCCATGTGTTAAGTCAGCACATAGGGTGAAAGTAGCTAATTTGAAAAAGCTCTTTTTGTGACAGTAAAGGTCATTTTCAATCCATGTAACAACTGTAATCCTTTAATAACATTTCCAAGATCACTTTAAAGCTGTTCTGAGTACATTCCTTGCACTAATTGATATATAAAAAACTCTGAAAAAAATTGCTGTGACATATGTGTCACATCAGGCCTTCAACCTAAAAAATACTGCAGAAAATACCATTTGACGTATTTGTCACAATAAGGAAAATGGCAATGAGTTGCTCAAATAATTTAGTTGAATAAGTTAATTTTTATTAATTTAGTTTTCTGTGGATCATTTAAAGGCAAAAAAACAATCTGTGAAGTTCAATAAATAATAAAATGTATTATGACATGTTTTGCCAATCAGTCCCAAAACTGCACCTTCTCTTCAGCTGAACTTTCCTTGGTAAATAAAAAGACAAACAAACAGACAAAAAGGATACAAACAATGCCTGGAAATCACACCAGAGTATTACAACTCCATTGATGAGCAAATGGTGGTGGTGGGTGGGGGTAGACCTCCATGATTCATGCATTGCAAGGTACAAGTACCACATGGAGGTCATGGAGGTGGTACCTCTACCTGTTCTGGCAAACCATTGTGCTCAGCCATGTCAATGCATGGCTCATCTACCACTGTGACTGTAAACTACTTGATGTCCAAGAGCCACTGAAACAAAGAAGCTGCCAGATAGAAGTTTTCACAAGGCGGACACTGGTGTGGTCACAAAGAGTTTACCCAACATTAAAGGTCATATCTCCTCCACTACAACCACCCAAGATTTTCACTCTGTTAATGTTGTACTGCATATATGCGCTGCTCAGTTTTCTAGAAATAGCATATTATTGAAAAGAAACTCTAATATCAGGCTGTTTTGTTGGTTTATTGTTCAGGTTGCATATTTGTGTGCTATAAAACTAATTAGAATAATAATTTGTTGCTAAACCGTAACAATAAAGAAGTAATTTTGATTTATGTTGTGGAAATGTAAATGAAAAGGCAACTTTAGCTTTTAAAGAAAAAAAATTCAAGTGGATTTATTGTCAATTAACATGTAAAATCTATAATAAATTACCTATAAAAACAAACAATGTGACATATGTCACTTTACAGATCTTGGACACTAGATGTTTTTTTTCCAAAATGACTTCAGAAATATGTTCCATGTGGTCCATCAGGCTGTATTATAGCCAGCGTAATTTTGCTTTTAAGAAAAATGGGTGCGGGCTCTTACGGGTTAAAGAAGCATGCTTTACAGAGTTGCTGAACATTTAATTGGCAATTCTTCCAGTATGTGTCATAAAAAGCCAAAAGATTTTTCAGTCAGGACCAAAGTAGTGCATACAGTTGTGCACTGTTTACATATTCCCTGGCAGAATTTGTGATTTTTTTTTTGGCCATTTTGATCAGGGTCATTTGGGTAGTTTCTGTTGTCATTGTGATTCAAAAAGAGTACATAGTTGTTTGACAATAAATGGCTTCATCCAACCACTAACCATGAGTGAAAAAAGTTTTTTCTCTCATCGACATTCTCGGAAAAACGGACAAAAAAAATAGCAAATTCTGCCAGGGTACGTAAACTTATGAGCGCAACTGTATATATGTATGTATATATATATAGTATTGTCTTATGCCCTACTTTTTTATTTCATGACATAAAAGTGGACACCGCAACCAAAGTTCACTTTCAGTGAAATAAAAACTCAAATTTAATGAATATACTACTATAATTTGACAGTATTGTTTAACTTTATAAAGCCATTATGCAATTATACAGGTGTAGTAAATTGTCTGAAGGTGTGATTACAAACATCACCATCTTTTCCATCTATGACGTAAACACTGGGTAAGGGATTGAGTATGTAGGTGAAAAGGCACAGAAAATCAGAAATTTTCCGTCTCAAAGACAAAAAATAAATACACAGAAGCATCAACTATACTGTACTCTTTTTAAACAGTCATCACTGATAGAAATCATTTTATCTGACCTTACCTCCTCCATGACTTTGACACAAGTAAGGGAATCTCCACACATTGCCAATCCCAATGCAGAAGCCCACACAAGTTAAGATGTACTGGGTTTTGTTGTCCCATTTAGGTCTGTCCCCAACCTCCTCTTTCTCCATCCTCTCTAAATCCTCATAGTTAGAGATCCGCAGATCCAGTCCTTTGTTGGGAAGCACCAGTTTCATGGCGACCAAAGCAGGCGAGTTACCCTCTCGTTGTTGGAAGTCGAAGTGAGGGCTTGATGTATGCTCATTACAAGGCTGAGACAAGTTTATGATCTTTTCCTTTATCTGGTTCGCTTCACAGATTAGCAAGTGCATACCCTGCCCTTCTATTTTTATACCATCATTCAACTTAATCATTAAACATATCAAACAATGTTTTCATTGTCTCCTCACAGAGAAACAGGACCTGTGTTTGAATCCAGTTGTCCAAGAGGGTATCTCACTTGTCACCCTGTTTTTCAACTTATTCACCTGTGCAGTAGCCGTGTTGTTGTTTGGCCCTGGAGCTGATAATGGGGTAGATAAGCTTTGTGGCTGACGTGCAGCAGCTTATGACGATGATTGATGACGAGAACAGTGACTACTTGAAGAATACTAGAAAGGAACACCACGTGAGGAGAAGTTAGCTGCTGAGATGAGACATCTGAGGAGGGAAAACTAACCATGTGCACTGACATGCATGTTAATGGCTTTAAAGGGAGTTTATAGTAGGTAGAGAGGTACAGATGGCGAGATTTAAGGCAAAATTATGAACATTTTGTTCTAGTAGATGAAATCTGAAACACAAAGTTATAGATAAAGCTGCCAAATGGTGTTTGATCATTTGTATTACCTTCACTGGACTCTGCTGAAAACATCTGATTCTGATGAACACATCTGCTTATGTTCCAGATTAGATCCAGGTCATGTCTCATTGTTCAGTTTCTCAGTAAAAGTTGTTATTGGCTTTTTTATTGTTCAAAATATGCTTATCTACAGCGGCATAAAAGTTGCCCTACTTTGTTCTTTAACTTTTGACTGAAGGTGGAAAAAAATAAAGTACACTGCATACAAAATGTTATTGTTAAATTAGAAGACTACATCTAGGGTGCTTTCATTATGTTTCTCAAAACTGAAACCAGCATATTTCTGGTATTTGCCACATTTTGCATATGCCAAACAAGGAATACTGCTTGATGGCACAGTCCCTCAAGTGTGCCTGAATACTCATCATTTGTTCATTCAGAGTTAGTATATTATTATAAATATAATGTAACATTTGGAGTATTTCTTGATCATTGTTTACAACTGAATGGTGTATTTTCTAAGTATTGGAGCTCCTGGAGTCTCATGTTTCTGTAGTGTGCCTAACTTAATAAGTTACCCTGTGATGATACTGTAGTAGGATTCAGGAATGACATAAGACCTACACCAATGACATGTATTCCAGGTATAGGTTTATCTTGCTTTTATTGTTATTTTTGTGAATCATTAAAAGATAATGGTTTGACAGAAGGCAAAGTCCAGTTTGGATGAAATAATCAATAAAGGAGATTATCAGTTAAGTCAGTTACCTACTGTTGGTTATAATGACATTTAGTGCACACGGTAGCACTATACATCTGATAAATGCACTTTGATTTTATTATTATTATTATCATTTATTTTTATTAGTGATCCGGTGGTCCATCTGAAAAAAGGTTCTCATACATTATGGACAGTGTCCTTGGGTTCGTGAGTCAGACCTGCCTCCTCACTTCTACTTTCATAGCCAAATATGGTCACTTGTGGCTCCAAAATACCAACAAGAGGAAGTTCAAATGAGAGAAAGAATGATGTCATTACTAACATTTAGCTTAAGTATTCATTGCAATGATCATGTTAAGCAGAGGTGACTGGGGACGGTCATATTGTTTTATTAGACCCCTTTGCCCTTGATCATGGATCGGAAAATGACCCAAGTAAAGGGCCTAAGCTGTATGATTGCCTTGGATGTCATCTTCTCTGTGGGATATTATAAAAGGTATTTATTATTCTAACATATTTTACTCCTTAGAAAAATGTCATAACCTAAAAAAGTAACTTTTTTTTTCATTGAACATAGAAACAGGATTTTTATGATTTACAGATCAATTCAACACACATCATGGCCTCCCTAGTGAAAGTGGTGTCTGACACTTTAAAGGGGACATATTCTGGAAAATCCACTTTTTAAAGTCTTTCATATATACTATTTGGTATTTGGCTTCCCTCCAAGTCAACTGACTGTAGGATTTAAAAACCATCTCATTGTTGCGTGAGCTGCTTGAAGAGAAATACCAGGGGTAAAATTATTGATTCAATGATCAGGATCGTTACCAGGCTTCTGCAGAGCTTGATGATGAGCTGATCATTTGAATCAGGTGTGTTGGAAGAGGGACACATTTAAAACATGCAGGATAGTGGCTCTCGAGGACCAGGATTGAGTACCCCTGCTTTATGGCTTGTATCCTAAGATTGTATTGTACCTGTATCTAACCCACGCTGTCCGGTGTTTTGAAACTTGTGTGATGTGGAAAAATCTTCGTGATGTTCTCATGAAGTCACCAAATTCAAGCTAAGAGTGTAAATTCATAATTCAAAATGAGGTAAAAATGAAACCACAGGAGCAGCTAAAGGTTAAAAATTATTACTGGAACTTTAACATCTTTGTACCTGTTACGCTACAAAAGCTCAGATTGAGTTTGCCAAAGACCAGCTTGACATTGCTTCGCCTATTCAGCTATTGTGCCACATCCTGGAAAGGATGTGGCACAATATCTAACCATTGTTAAGGTTAAACAGAAATTTATTAAGACATCTTTGAGGTTAATGTTTGCCTGGCCGTCCAGACAAAACTCAGTAGAAAGTATGTGCTGCACATCGGATCCACAGGGAAGCACAATGTTTTTGTTTACTGCTGTAAAACAGTCATCAGATAATATTAGTTTTGATCATCCCTGTAAAAAACACCAATGGTCTTTTCCATGCAAGATATTACAGTATCCTACAGTTACATGTTGTTCTTTGTTGCGTCTGTTGTGCCTGCCCTGCCCACCACTGTCTGCAGTCAGTATGAGGTCTCCCTCTCTTGGCCAAACTGACACATTACGTCTTCCACTTGTGTGGGGTCCCTCCTGCATAAAATAATATATCAAAGATATGATGCTGCTGAAGACCATTTATATCTTTTTTTATTATTTTTTTTTACATAATTACAGAGAAAATTTGGGATTTCAACAAAGCTGCAAACATTTGGAGAATAACATACTCCTCCATAAATATCACGCAGAAAACATGTATGAAAAAAAAAACAGAACCATACAGAAATATGAAAACTTTACTGAACTGCACCAATGTTGTCATTTAAGAACTACAATCTATGGATATAAATGTACAAAACAACAAAATCATAATAATGTCCACTGGTTTTAATGAAATTTGCTAAATGATCTTGCATTCTGCTCACAGAGTGTAAATAGAATCGATGAAGCTAACATGATGTCACCCGCTGGTTTATAGACTCTCATTCTGAGGACAGGAGTTTGGCATTTGAATGTCAACATCTGAGTTGTTTGGTGCCAGTAGAGACCATATCTGAATATGAAGAAGTGAGGAGGCAGGTCTTACCCTTAAACCCAAGGACACTGGCTGTAAATGGGTCTATTGGAGCCACAGTTTGTTTTGTTTTTTTGTTTTTTAGCTAGCATCAAGTGGCCATCAGTTGTATCGCACTTTTTTGCACTTCCGCATTAACCTCATTTTTGAGACCCGGTAGCTTCGTCCATTTCTATATACAGTCTAAGATCCAGCAGCATTTTGAAATATATGACTTCAGGAGTTTTGCCTTCATTGTTTTCTGCAGCGCACTAAGACCAGCCTACATAATGCATACACAGGTACAGCCAGAATGGGGGCTCCTGCCAAAAGAAAGACCACAGCATAGATCCATGAGGGGTACGGTACTGATGCCAGAGTTGGAAACGTCTCCTGTAAACCACAAAACAGTGTGATTAGTGAATTTGGCATGTGGCTTTTCAAAATTTGGTGACATGAGATTGGCTAAGTTTTTACCTGAAAGGAGGTAAAACCCTACATGATTAGCAGGCCATATAATATGTATATGAAGCTATGTATATTAGCTTGTGAGCTTACAGAGCTGGGGTCCCAGACCAGATAGGTCAGCTCCTTTTGGGTTTGTGTCACCAGGTAGAAAACTAAGATAACCAGAAGGATGAGGGGGCTGATCAACCTCCATGAAATCTGCCAGTACATGGAGGGCTTATGTCCGATCATGAACTCTATGTCTTTATTAAACCTGCAACACAAGATTTTTTTTTTTGTCCGTTTTTAGTTTTAAAACAAGAATATGGTAATTTTGCAGGAAACACAAAAAGGCAGTGTAGTGTTACAATACCTGTCTAAGCCATAGATGAAAATCAACACAATCATCTCAGTCAATCCGATGGCCAGCAGTGAAACTGATCCAGCAAAGTTATCGAAGAGAGCGACCCAGTAAAATCCTGAATGCTGCACAAACAGGAAGGAAATGACAAAGGCGACGGCACACGATACTCCTGAAACACACATGCACACAGACAAAGGAGACTATGTTAAAACACAATTCAAAGAGGTTTCACTGAGTGGTACAAAGCTGATTGAGTCGATTTTTTAAAACAGAATACCAGTCACTGCTTCATGGGGACATCTTTTAGGGAATACATTTAAGTCTCTCAAGGGGATCACCACTCCCTCCATGGTGCCAAACAGGGATGAGACTCCTAAGCTGAGAAGCATGACGAAAAACAGGACAGACCAGATTGGAGAACCGGGCATCTTGGTGATGGCCTCTGTGAAAACAATGAAGGCCAGACCTGTTCCCTCAACTCCCTGAACAAACAAATAGAAGAGCAGAGTTACAGAAAACAAAACAACAATGACATTTGTATTTGGTAGATGTTCAACAAAAGAGTCACCTCGCTAAGAAATGTCTGCATGTCACAGGTTTTAATGTCCTCTCTAAGAAAAACATTAGGATGGGAACTGTTCAGATATTTAAAGGCTGCATCGTAGTTGCTTGTAGTGATGCTGCCTTCAGGAAAATCAAATACATCCAATAATGTCATGATGTTCCTATGGAGAACATATATTAGACATTAGTTACTGCAGTAGTTATTGCACTGTAATTAAGAAATAGGTTTCATTTTTGTATTTACAAGTCAATCTTCACACAATACTCATATATATCGACATCAACATAAAAAGTTACTGGATGCTGTGATCTTTCTCCCAATCAGTGCTGATTTGAGAATACATTTTTGCATGCTAACACACTTAAAATGACTTACCATGTTCACCATTTTAGTTGTTAGCATTTGCTAGCTCTGAGATTTGAACCTCTCATTTCATGACAGTAATAACATGCAACATCACAAAATACAAACAAGATTTTTTGATGTTTCAGTCCTGACTTGATCAATAAGTGTAGCACCATATAACATCACACAATGGTGTAGATGATTGATTTATACTCACTGACTGATACAAGTGTCATATTTCTCAGTCGCCCTGAAGCCAATGATGGTGTAGGTGACAGCAGCAGCATATACTGAGGTGAGGCCGGTTACAACAGTCAGGATAATGGCATCTTTTTCACAGTTGTTGCTTGGAAAAACAAAGTAAAAAAAAAAAAAAAACCTACTGAGAAACACACTAAGTTTGTTTTTTCTTTTTTCGAGAGTAATGAAAACCACAGGTCTTCCAAATGTTATTTCCTTACTGAACAGGGTTGTAGCTTGAGAAGGAGATGAGGCCTCCCCATGCCAAACCAAAGGCGAAGAAGACCTGGGAACCTGCATTTAGCCAAGTTGCTGCTTTGGTCAACTCAGCCACCTGCAAGAAGGAGACGCACACTGTGATGTAGGTTTTAACAATGAGATGTAACTTTTCTGTTTGTATCAAGATCTGAAACATACGTCTGGTGTGAAGAGGAACTCTAGTCCACTCAAGGCGCCTTTAAGAGTCAGTCCTCGGATCAGGAAGATACCCAGCACTATGTAAGGCAGGATGGCTGTGACGTACATCGCCTGGGATGATGACAAGAAATCAATGAAATAAGGGTCTGTGTACAAAGGCAGCGATTTTCCAATGAAGTTAACATTGTACACTGTTTTTTCCCCTGTGCTAACTATGACTTCAGTTGAAAATAATTCAAGTTTTGGAGCACTGCAGGGTCCATCAATGCTACTAAATCAATACTGAAAATGAAGTCTATGTGTGGAGAACTTGTAATGCCAGAACTTGTTTTTTTGGTTGTTTGTTTTTACGTTTCCTTCAGCTAATTTATCTAAAGTAATCCACCGAGAAGTGTAAATCCTATAATAATATACAAATGTCCATCCATCCATCCATTTTCTATACCTGCTTATTCCTCACTAGGGTCACAGGGGTCTGCTGGAGCCTATCCCAGCTGTCATCGGGCAGGAGGCGGGGTACACCCTGGACAGGTTGCCAGCCTATCGCAGGGCTAACATATAGACAAACAACCATTCACACTCACACCCACACCTATGG
>OOFC01052003.1:0-16977 GCA_900323345.1 Pseudochromis fuscus
CACACTCACAGACCAGTGGCTGCATTGGGAGCAACTTAGTTCAGTGTGTTGCTCAAGGGCAGCTCGACATGTGGGATCAAACTCATGATCTTATGACCCGATTCATAGACCCATTTACAGCCTACATCATCAAGAAGCTGCGTGCGCATTTTGGCAACAGAAGTGCTATGTCCCATTGTTTACCTGGTATTGTCTGCACCTCTCTGGGAAGAACCACGTGGAAATTTAGCCCATCAAAATGTCTGGTTGTTGTGTTTTTTATCTTGTGCAGAGACTCCTTAGTGAGTGTGGAAGCTAGCTGTTAGCATTAGCAGCGTTAGCCGCGGTTTTGGTGCATGCCATCATCCTGTTATAATTTTTATATTGGACACTGGCAGTTTAGATTGTTATGTTATATTAACGAGGCTTGACAACCGAGCTTCATCGTACATAACGTTTTTATCTCGTCAACACCACAACAACTGTTACCATGACAACCTTCTGTTTATACCCGTCATTAACTACGGGTATCGGCAAGTGCAAAAGCCTAATACATCACAGTTAAGTTATCTGAGCAGTTCATGTTCATTTCTGTTAAGGCAAAGAAAGTGAAATCAGCCCACAATAATACTTACCCTGCCATACAGGTGCAGTTTGCAGTGTGTATATAGTCCTCCACTTTGTTGATAATGCACCAGAGTAGCTTGACAAGCCTTTGCTAGCCGCCATACTTCCGTTGCCACAATGCGCGCACATACTTCTTTGTTTACTAACAGTAAATGGGTCTATATGCAACCTGCTCTGTTACCTCAGCCACAGCCACCCCCTTCTCATCCCTAGTGAACACATATGACACTCTAATTTCTCCCTCTGTGTTTGTCTTGCTCCAACACCAGAGGGCAGTAGTAGCCAGTGTTTTCATGTATCCTCTCAGTGTGCATCTGAAATCTGAACGGGGAAGATTTAATGGTCTTTCTCATATTTGTGTCTTTTGAATTAGATAAATCACACAGTAAAAATTAAATTAACTTCACCAGAAGAAGTTCTCAGATCAGGCAGTCAAAGTGACATTTGATTTACCAAAGCAGCACAGATGAAGTCAGCAGACAGTAGTGAGTCTGGACTGCAGGACTGGAAAGTTCAGTACTACCCGTAATTTCCTTTTAACATCAGGTTGTATCATCCCTCACTCTTAAAATACTTATATTTAGAAAGATATCTTGTTAAATATAATTAATATTCAAACTCTCCTAAATCATAAACTATTTTGTCATCATGTAACTGTGGAGACAGTCTCTGATTCGACTGTTTCTTTGAGCTCTATGGAGCTTTACATCATTTATCAACAAAAAGCTTTGGCGTTACAGACCAAAACTTTACTGCTTTGGTTTCTTTTCGCATTTATATTGTTGTTTTCAGGTGTTTCATTGAAAAGCCTCCAGTAAGTGTAAGAAATACATATATAGATGTAAATAGCTTTATCTAATATGCTAGAAACTATATTTTCTTGACTCTGCAAATGAGCGTCCCTGTCCACCTGCCTCCAGCTCTGAGTCCAGTCGACCAGACCTTTCCATGACCTTGCTCAGTGGTGACAGCTGCACCCAGTCCCTGTGGAGCAGCACACCATCCCAGGACCAGCCGAACAAGGGTCCCTTCAAGAAAAGGTCCCTCAAGACACACAGACGGGCAGTCAGTCCAGGTCTACAGCAGGACCTGACTCAGCCCCAGCCACCCAGGTGTGCCCTGCTCGCCACGGCACAACAACTCTTCTATTTACCACTTGTTTGCTTCACTTTACCTCATTTCCCCTAATTTCCCTGGTCTGTATTTTTAGCCATGCTGAGCAGTAGGGGGATTTTCCTGTTGTCAGGTTAATTCTCAAACATCAGCAAATCTAGACAAACAGATTAGCGGCCATCCTGACTTGTGGATGTGAGAATAAATAAACACCAAAGACTAAGATCTCAGTAGCGAGTGGAAAGACGGACAGCTGCAGAGGTGAGAGGTGCAGGTTGGTGCACCTGTGGACAAAACAAGGCAAGTGGTCAACCTGAGGACTGCACTGCTCTGAATGTGTGTGTTTTTGTGGCACGCACAACCACTTCTGCCCAGACAGGGTCATTTTCAAGGCACAGTTGAATAATAAATACTGTAAGCAATGAGTGACTAAACCTGATTCCTACCCAGTTAAAACAGCTAATTATTCTCCAACAGCACTCACTTCAATGATCTCTGCAGAACAACATTAAATGATTTAAATTAATTATATGGTCTAAATTTCAAAAATCAAACATTTCACATTTGTCCAATACTTTAGTTTATGATTAAATATGCACAAAGCAAATAACAATCCCAGGAGATCCATCAGCTGTACTTTGTGTTCCTAATGTTCCAACTGTGAGGATGGTAAACATTAAACCAACTTAACAGCACGTTATCTTGTGATCATCTGTGCATGCTGACATTACCATTTAGCTCACAGCACTGTTAGCACGAGCGTGTAAACTTTTGGTCTGGTTTAGACACTTTTTAACTTTTACTACAGCTGGGAGACACAGGGAGACAGGAGGAGAAGATACAACAACAACAATGTATCTGTTGATTATTTGATGGACTGCATACTTAATATTTGTTTTAGTTAAAAAAATAAGACAATGTGATTTCTTCTCTTCTCCTTTCGTCTACTTTGTCATCACTGTTCTTCCATGTAACCCCATGTCCCTCTTTACCATCCTTCCTGTTGCTATTATCTCCCCCGTCAGTGTGTGTGTGTGTGCACAGGCGTATGGAGTGTGTCAATGTTCGAGCAGTGGGTAAACACTGTCTCTGGCCAAGAATAGCTGTGGTGGTAGTGATGTTGTATATGGTAATTGGATACATAGTGTGTTTAAACCCCAATGAGCCAAGTGGACTGGCACCGACTCAGAGGACCTGGGAATCCAGTGTTGAGGATGCCAGGGGGAGGTATTTATGGAATGATGCTTCCACAAACTGGTTGAATTTGTCCGATTAAGAAGCCTCCAAGTGAGATCTTGATTATGGAGGAACTTTAGAGTCACAGGGTTTGTCACCAGGTAACCAAACACAAGCTGCCGCACACACAGGATCCATTCAAGAAGGAGAAAAAACAGAGAAAAGATGAATCTTCGGTGGTCCTCTTTCTTTCTTTCTCTGTCTTCCTTTCTTTCACACTTGCCCTGCATTTCAGACCATAAAAGGCAGCGATGTGGTGTGATGGATGGCAGCGAAGCCCCTGACTGAACCGGGAGCTGCGGTGCCACTCCACAGAGTCCCTGCAGTTTCTCCATTCAGCTCCATTCACAGATGACAGCATGAGGGAAACCCCCTCTCCTACTGAGCAAAAACACCACATCCTGCCTGCCTCCCCTCTCCCCTCCCTCGTCCTCAGATCCAGACCTAGTAACACTGCTGTATTTTCATGGTGTTCGACAAACTGCTCCTTAACAACCAGACCAACGGCACCAGAGGGCCAATCTCTCTAACAGTGCAACTAAAATCCAGCCATTGAGGAGACAAAACCACTTGATTGTGTGTGTTTTGCTTTTACCGAAACCAGACATGAAGTTTAGTGACTACACTTTTACACACTTCAAACTACATTGCCAAAACAATCATTTTGATAGCAGGTTTTTTACTCAACAGCCCGAATGTCTTTTCCACTTTATTACAACACACTACGAATATGAAGTGAAGTATTTCCCACAGTATACACTAAAATACAATTGGGTGTGATCTATTTTATACACCACTTTATACATAAAAGGACACGTGCAGCCTTACAGGTCCATCCTAGTCCCCCTTTATATGTCTATATGGACTGAACACCTCTTTTCGCTAATAAATCTGACCGAGCAGGAGGTGAGAGCTGCTCTGTTGACAGCCTGTGTTTCACTGAATGGAAAAGCAAGTACTGAACACACACAGCCGGGCGCGCACACATCCGCACACACATTTACAAATGTTGATGGAGCCGAGGCTGTCTCACAACTCTGCAGAGCCCGAGGAAAGTTAACAATGTCCTCTTTGCTTGAAGCTCTTCTTCCCCCCTCCGCCTCCCGGCCACACTTCTCACCACATCAGTCCTCCTTTCCTTTTCTAACCAACATCCCACCACCATCAGCATCGTCACAAATATAGAAAGTTTCCTCTTTTTTCCATATGTCGCTGCATGTGTCACATTTGATATTTTCTGGTTGAAGAAAGTCTTGCAGCGCGACCAGAATGAGATGATTCCAGGTTGACCACTGTGGGACTTTCAGGGCTGCTATGACCATTACTAATCAAGATGCATATACATTTGTAGCAAAAATAATGTCTTCATTCTATTATTTTTTGAACGTATATGTACAACCAGAAGATATTTTTATTCGTGCAGTATTTCTGCAATTGCATCATCCTTGCCTTGTTTTGGACTCTCTCAGCCATTGTGTATCCATCTCAGATTCTCCTACAGAAAAGATTGAGCAATTCATTGGATGTTTTTCAGCCCTCTGGCCTCATGGTACAGCGATGAGCCTCATTAGATATTGACCCAGGTGACTGACCAATGAATGGACAAGGTTCATAGAAGAAGATGCCACCTTAAAAAAGCTGCATGCATATTTCAACATTAAATGTTCTTGTGTTTCAAATACATGGGCCAGACGTGGCCCTCGAACAGGCCGGGGGGAGTCTGGCACGTAGTCTTTCCTAGAGCACCTCCTCTTTTTGCATTCTTCATACGGGATGGAAATAAAGTAGCGTGGGTTCAGCACGTTGATCAAAGGTTCATCGGTGTAAAGTAGGAAGATCTCCACAATCTCAGTATCCAGGGTTTTATTAACGCCATGAGGCTTCTCAAACTTCACCAGGTTCTCCAAACATGCATAGATTGTACTCATCATGGCGTCCAGTAATGACATCGTACTTGTTGATATTATTCTGAATTGTTTGGGGTATTATTCTGTTGTGGGACATGCTTCGGGAGGTGATGTTTTTTTAGGCTCACCTAAATTATTTAAATTATTAAAATGACTGAAAATGAGAAAATGTGTGAAATAGTTGCTTGTGACATTTATGGTAACTTCAGCAACATCTGTGTTGCCTTCGAAGACACAACCTCTACTATATTTTTGTAATTTAATTGGCCATTGGCACAGTGGCACAGTTACAGTAACAGTAACTACAGTAGCTATACTGCATATACACTGTAAAATACTTGTAAATACTACAACATTTCATGCTTTTTTTATTCTATCTTTTCTTAAATGATATAATTTTTCACTTTTTTATCTAGGGGCGGCACGGTGGTGCAGTGGTTAGCACTTGTGCCTCACAGCAAAAAGGTTCAGGGTTTGAATCTTGGCTCGGGCTTTTCTGTGTGGAGTACAACACACTTGTTCTCCACTATTGGCAAAATGATTCATATCAGAGTGTTTATCTTACAAGATGCTGTTGATTTAACTTTTTCTGATGCTGCTTTATACAAAAGGTGTTGACAGTCTGTTGAAGAAAAATAAAGCCCATGTGGCTTGAATCCACTTTGCGGCCGTGTCTCCTCAGTGTGAGAGCTTAGGCAGTGGCCTCGTTGCCGCCAGGCGTGGTGAGACTGCCATATCCTCCCCTGTTGCCTCTCTTTTCTCGCCCCACCAGCATGGCTAAGCATGTGGCTGAGTACCACCACACCACACAATTATAACCATCCCAAGATACGTTTTTAGTGTTCTCCCACGCCCACGGCTTTCAGGGTTTTAATCAGCTGTCAAGTTTGTACTGTGAACCCACAATGCACTGTAAAAACAAAATTCCTCCCCTGTTAATGTAGTGGATTAGCACTGGATTATTTCAGCAGGAAGGTTAAGACCCTGTACATCCTTCAAGATTCAGGACTCAAGATGTTTACTGTTGCAGCAATTATGCAAGTATGATCGTGTGAAAAACAAAATCCTGTGTTTGGTAGGGCATCAACTCCCATCCCACTTTACATTACATGGCTCTGATTTATCTGGTGCTTATTTATTCTTTCATTACTTACTTCCAGCCTGATTTACAGTCGGTGGAGTTTCACACGCTGGCTTTGCTTTTGTTGAGGCAGAAAACAAAACATCATTTCCTTTTCTTCCTGTATTTTGGTAAATCATCACCCACACATCAGCGATTTACAACCACACTACCTGGGCCTAATCATGCCGACATCCTCCCACTCCCACTCACACACTGTTACTCTGCCTCCTCTTTCTTTCAAGACAGAAAAACTCACTCTTTGGCTTTGACTTTCCAAATCTGTCGAGGAGGAATTTTAATTTGTAGCTGGACCCAAGAGAGTGTGACAGAGAGCGGGGAAGGAGAAACAGGTGCAGCGGGGTCGAGTTCCCTCCTCCCAGCTATGGCAATACACATGATTGACTGTGCTGTATTTATTTTATCCAACATATATTTTGAAGTAGACTTTAGTCCCTACATCCAGAAAGCAAGCATTTTTTTTCTCTTCCTCCTGCTTCTTTGCTGATTGTTCACCTCTTATAACCTTACACAGAGATACTGTAGCCATTCACACAGACAATCATGCATGTAGCTAGTTATGTAAAAGCACTGGAACAAAGGTAAGTAGAGATAAAACTGAACACATTTCCTCCTGTTTATTGTTTGTTGTGTAAAATCTTTAAAATGTCAATGCCAGTTGTTGTGCTGCAAAAGATATTGTCAGAAATGTCTGACTCAAAAATACTAATCAACATTAACTTATGGCGCATTTCCACTAGCTTATGGTACCTAGTCAACTTGCCTTGATTGTGTTTCCATTACAGAAAACAGTCCCTCCCCCGTGTAGCTGGTCATCAGATGAAGAACGTTGATGAAGTAATATCAGATTTCTACTGTTGTGGCATCACAGGAAGCAGTTTGAAGATTGTTTCAGGTGAGAAATGAATGAGTTGTTTTTACTTCAAATATGTTAATTCATCAAGTTAGAACCTCGTTAAAAACGTGCTCCGACGTTTTCGGAGATATGAGCTTTCACTGCAACCTCCGTCAGCTGTTCGACCGACCGAGCGCTTAGAGCTCACGTTTTTTTCAGCTGATGTATTTAAATAAAATTTTAACGTTGCACTCAAGCGTTGTTATTGTACATTGAACTGATCTCTTTAGTGGTTTTCCCCACATAGTAGAAACTTGTTATTCTGACTATAACCTTGCAGACTGTCTACTTCCGGGTACAAATGTTTCCGGATGGCGCAGTGATGACGCAACGACGCAGCGACGATTCCGACCAATAAGATTTTAGTGCCTGCTCTGACCTGACCGGGTACTTTTTTTGGAACCGCAGGAGAGGAGGTACTAAAAAAGTTGTACCAGGTACCAAGTTCTAGGTACTTGTTGCTAGTGGAAATGCACCACAAACTGCGGCGAGGAGAGGCGGTACCATGCAGTGGAAATGTGGCTAGAAAGGGTGACTTCCTACTTAACTCTTTCTTCACACTAACTGGATAAATTAAATGGCAGCATGAGCCATGACTTGAAACATTCAGGAAGAAAACAAATGGCGTCTTTTCTTGTTAATATATAAAGAGCAAAGAAGTACAAATAATTCTGTCACCAACAATACCATGCTCAGTCTGGCTTAAAATTTCTTCCCCCAATGTTGCAGATAAACGCTCTGTCCTGTTACTAATAAGACCACAGTAAGTTTTGCTTCTGATTGATAGTCCTCGCCATGCAGCTCATCCACCCTGCCGTCCTCACAATGAAAAGCTTCCCTGCATTTGTCAAGCTGCTGGCCTCCTCAGCGAGTCGTCATGAGTGATGGTTTTATTAAGCTTCTCCTTTGGCACATGGATGGAGGGAAAGAATGGCAATTTACAGGGAGAGGAAAGGACAGAGATCTTTGGTTTACCTCACGGACAGCCTGAATGTGACACATTATTAGGGGCTATTAAACGGGGCAAATCCACCAAAGTAAAAACATACAAGTTTTAATATTAGCAGTGTAACTAAGCAGAGTTTTTAAGAAACCTATTCATGGCCTGACCTTTTCTCCTCTTGTCATCCCCTCCCTCCTGCCATTAACACAGAAAACAAATCCAAAATTATTCAGAGTGGGAAAACATAAACGTAGACATATGGAACTTTACTGCTGAGCGGCACACACAAAAGACAAAGTGTTGGCTTCAGCGTTCTCAGAGAAATCCTTGTTTTATTGGCAGGACTGTGTTTGTATTCATTTGGGTTTATTTAAAACTTTCCAATCTGCCTGGTAAATGTTTTAGGAAAAATTAAATCTCGCTGTGAACTATTGAGGGTGCGAAGAAGCCAGGACGATCCAGCGTGAATGCTGTCTCTCTTTTACACACAATATTGACAGACAGAGACACATACAGTGCATACAGCCATTCATACATATGCACCCATTCATATTGTTGGTGCTACTCTGCTGTGTGGGCACAATATGCTCCACAGGAGAGTTGCAAGAACGAATTGGCAGTTTCTCTGTTATGAAAACAGACTGAAATGACATATTTAAGGAGCATTAATCTACAACAGTGTGCAAACATTTTTCAGAGTGTTCAGCAAACAGTCCTACAGATGGCGCAAAAGAACCAGTCATAAAATAATGTCCCTGCTTGGACCTGGATGATTCAGTGTTTCAATGACTGAGACAAGGACTAAATGTGTGACTCCGTATGTGTCTGTGTGTGAGGAAGTGCCCCAGCGTCTGTGAAGGAAGTTGACTCACAGAGAGAAAACATTAACCCTGTTTCCTGTATAATAGCGTCTCATTTACTTCCATGCACATAAGCTTATTGATCCCAAGCACACGACTTTATTATGTAGAAAAACACAATAATAACTGGTGAAATGAATTGTTGTATGGGATGATCTTGATAATCAATTAGTTGTTTAAGCATTTTATTATCCAAAAATCCCCCAACAGGTTCATTCATTCATTATTCAAGAAAACAAAAATCTGGAAGGTGTTGAAATTAAACCTAAAAGTCATAAAGAGATAATTAAACTGCAGTGCAATTTTTCATTATTTTGTTCAGGGCTTGAATATATTTAAACCCCCTGATCTCACAACAGACCACACTGCTCACATCTCTCTATACTCTGTACATGCAGCCATCAGAGACTGCCAGATGATTTTTATCTACCCCAGTGTAAACATATAAAATCTATATCTGACTGTGGGAGCTCCTCTCTGACTATCTGACTATAGAGCACCAGTGTTAGTGGAGTGACTGACTGGCTTCACGGGGATCCTACTCCTTCTCCTCCACAAACAGAAGCAACCTCGAGGAAGAGCAGCTGATTGATTCAGTTTCCACGCTTCCCTTTGCTGCAGGGAGTCTGGGGACGTCGAGAGGTGCATGGGGAGCCGACTGGAAAACTAAACATGATGGCAGCGGAGGAAGGTATGGCACGCTTTAAGGGTGCGGGGTCGGGGGATGAGGGTGAGCTTTTCAAACTCCTCACCAGTTGCACCCTTATGGAAATTTCTCACCCTTTCCATCCCAGATCTTACCATTAACATCCTGAAAACACACCAGCCTGCCCACAAGGACAGTATCAATATTTGCTGTCCCAGTGTTGTTGTGTGGGTGTACCTGCCTGCCTGGCTGTTCCCTCCAGGACGTGCTATGTTTAAACCCTGGTGGATACTGACTAACATGTGAGGTATGAGGAGACAGGTGAACGTGCCACACAGGAATACTGACCTGCACCCATGTCCAACCTTTCCACACGGAGATATGCCAAGATTTTTCTTCCTCCTTTTTCCCTATTTTTTTTACAACCTTGAAGGTTCAGATGTTTACTGAGATGGGAAACAGTATTTTCAACCGTATCATAGAAGTCATCAATTCACCAAATCAGGATTTTCTCCCCATAAATCTTTTTTGGCCGTGCTATTTCACACTTGTTTTCTACTACACTAACTCCCTTATTTCCCCAAGGTCTCGTTTTTTCTATTATTGGCCGAGGTTTCTCAGGCATCTTTGCCTCTGAGATAGCTGAAGGTTTGGCAGAGAGCACATTAGAGGGAGGGATGACGTGCAATAAAGATCACCAGCAGACGTCCTAATTCAAGCTCCTTTGACTGCTGGCCTGTCATGATGTCCTGCAGCAAAACCTAGAACGTCCCAAAGGTCTCTCACCCAGGCCAGCTGAAGCTGTGGGCTCTCATCCAGTGTGTGTTTGTAGGTGGGATGCACCTGAGTCATAAAAGCTTTACTTCGTAAATACCAGCCCCTCAGCTGATGGACCATCAGATTGCTTAGCTGAAGGTCAGAAATAACAAGGCTGAATGGAGCAGTTGTAGCCCAAAGAGAAAAAAAGAGGGGTAGACGCTGCAGGGCATGCATCAAAGTACAGTTTTTATTCAGAGTATCCAACCTTAACTCCCAGTTACTCAATCACAGAGCCTTAGTGGGCTCCATATCTCATCTGCTGTCTGCAAAGGAGGAAGACTTCCCATGCAATAAAAGTGAAAAATAATAATGTGGGCCAGTGGTTTCCTAGTAAACCATGAGTGTGCTGCAGTTCTTGCAACTCAAGCATCATCATGTGCCTGACGGAGAGATAACATCTGAATTAAAGTCTTGAAAAGCTGGCTATCTTGCTCTCCTGTAGAGGGGGTTAAACGCCAACACTATACGAGCCCACTGGCTTTATTCCAAAATCCCAAGCCTATTGAAGTTTATGCAAGCTCTAATTCAACCCTGCCAACAAATTTTTCTTAGAAAAAAAAATAAAACCTTCAGAAGTAAAACATATAGAGGCAGAAAAAAAGTGAGAGCTTGCCAGTGGTGAAGCACTATGTACACAGAAGCATACTGCAGTAAGAGCAGAGCATCAAAATGCCTCAACATTGGATTGTTCCCAAGAGGGAAATGCTCACAGATATCATGTTTCTTCTTGTACTTTGTTACACAAGTGCCTGGAGTTGTCTTTAGCTGTTTTCCATCCTCTATGAAAGTTATCGAGGTTCAGAGAGGTCAGAAATGCATCAAACCTCATCGACTGTAAAGATTAATGCATATGTCAACGAAATGAAGCCATTGCTGCAATGTGTGGAGGTGGGGTGATAGTTTGCTCACTCCCTGTTGATGTCCTCCTCTGTGCTTCATCTTTCATGTCAGACTGTCACTGGCGTCCTGCAGGGTCGAGTGTTGGGTCACGTCACTGTGGTGCCAAGTGTCCTGGAGTCTCCATTGCAGTAAAAGCACACTAACACACATGTATGTACAAGGAATTTACACACGCAAACAGGCAGCACACACACACACAGATGCCAGTGGTGCACATATGTATGTGACACGCTTGCTGCACATGCATGCACAAATGTGTACATGCTTGCTCAGACTGTAGACGCTATCTTGACTCTCGTCTCTCTGCCACCTGATCAATGAGCCCAACTGCCATTAGATATACAGGAGAGGCATTCCTTTCTAACAACTGGACAAGGGGGCTGTGTGTGTGTGTGTGTGTGTAGAGAGATTAGAGTGAGGAAAAAAAATGTGTTTATTCCAAGTCTGAAAAAGAATAATTGCACAAACGAGCCAACTTATTACAAGAAAAAAAAAGTCCTTGTTTTTATAATTAGCCATCAGTTTTTTTTCATTTCCTGTTCGATCTTACTTCTCTCATGCTTGATGAAACATAGCTGCCAGCTGTTGAAAATCTAAAGCGAGAGTACAGAGAAGTTTGCCGCTAGCTTGTGTCGTGTTGATGCATGTTTTGCATCACACTACTGTAAAAGTAGCAGAGGAGGAGTGAAGCCTCCGTGGATAAGGTACTTTATCTCCCCTGCTGTCTACATCTTTCACCCCGTCCCTCCTTCTCCTCGCCTCTCCGCTCTTTGATTTTCCTCTTTCTTGTGTTTGCTGAAAGAGCTGACTGTGCTGCCCTCAGTGAGAGCTCCAAGTGAGCATGTGTGTTGTGCATTGTTCCCCTCTTCCTCAATATGATGAGAAAAGCTTGAAATAACAATGTCTGGGGGCGGAGTGAGACCCTCTGTTCTCTGTTTCATTTCTTTTCTCCCTGTGTTCTCTCTTCTCCACATGACAGTGATGCTCTCTGCAGATCTCCTGCAGGTGTGGGGGCTTTTTGCCCCCGTTGGAACAAATTGCACACTCATTCCTGCACACACACTAAGACGTGAGAGGAAATGCACACATGCTCGCACACTCACATAAAGGCTGGAGCCTGTGCATATACCACACAAGCGTGGAAATGAGATAGGAAGCCATCTGTTAAATAAAGCACACACTGTGCGTTCAAGCCTGGTGGTCAAAACTTGAAAACACCACAGTGAGCCCTCAGCAAACTTAGCAGCTATCAATAACAGAAAAAAAGCTCAATATGAAAACACACTATGCAGGACAAACGTATGCGCAACATGCATTTATGAGGACAGGATTATCACAGGATCTGACCTGCTGACCTTGAGGAGGTCATGTGTGAGGCGCAGGCTGCAGCCGCTTGCTCCACCAACACCAGAATGTCTGACGTCTAAGGAATCTGTGCAGCGCCGCTCTGCCTGACACTGCACTACACTGCAGTTGGTCCTATGGAGATCTCAAAAAAAGCTAACATCAGCTCATATATATTATCAAATTCGTAAATAATACAGTAAAATCTTTTGATACGTAGTCATGAAACTTTGCACAAATCTTTGCCATGAGCATTCGGGGAAACTTTGTTACATATTCATAACTTCATGTTCACTCATGCTCTGCAGAATTTGGGTCCATGTGTTATCATGTGTGCAGCAAATGTGTGCAGTGCATCACAGCCGTACATGATGTGCAGCTTGGGGGAAGCTAAACAGAGAATAAGTGAAGGATTCACTCAGGAAACCTACACCAGTGTCAAACCCTTGTTCATCAAACACACCAGGAGTGGACCTTATTGCTTTGCTTGTGTGTATCAGACTGTCCTCAGGTTTGTTTGTTTTTTGGCAGGAGCTGGTTAGTAACATCTCAGGGTCTTCTGTGTGGAACATTACATCATCAGCAATCTGTTGGATCCATTGTATGTGTTTGTGTTCCCCTGCAGCATGCTCCACACTAGGTTTCTACAGGTGCCAGTGTCTGGCTTCTCAATTAGTGGCTTGAGCTTCACAAAAAATATCAAAGCGTAGGAGATGGATTTGAGGTTGACTCAGTGTTTGTATTGTCAGGTGACCTCACGAGTGAAGTTAGTGGCATTTAAAAGGCTCATGAAGGCTCTGCAGTGGTTACGCATGGCTCCCTCAGCCTCGCTGTCTCCCCTCTGGACAACATACCCCTCGTTATCCCTCCACCGCCTCACCATCAGTACCACAAAAATCTTGTTTCTCTGTGTGTGTGTGTGTGTGTGTGCGCAAGGGCATGTATTTAGTATGTGCTCCTATGTGTCCAAGTGAGCATGTGCCTGTGTGTGTGTGGACGTAATTGTGTGTATATATCTAACTGTGTTTTTGCAGGAGCTCACACTGGCCGCAATCACTTTTGATGGATATCTACTCTGGCTTTGGGGAGCTGTACGTTTTCCAGTGGGTGACTCATGGGGCTTCTGACGGATGCCTGTACCAATTTACTGCTACTGCCACTGCTGCCGCTCTTGTTCCCCACCCCAAGTGTGTGTGTGTGTGTGTGAGTGTGTGTGTGTGAGTCTATGAATAAGTGTCCTGTGCATTAACTGGTTGTGGTTGTAGTTTCCAACTTCTCCTTATGGACTTTCCACTCTTTTCTTGAACAGCAGACGAGGAGAGTAAAAGGAGAGTGGGGCAACCACAGTTCTTTAAAGACACAGTATACAAACTCACACATACACAAAAACTGAAACACACTGTATAAAATTGTCCAGCTTTCAAGTGACCCCTCTCTTATTGTCAGACACAATGATCCCTTAAACTATTACTGTACCATTCAGTTCAGATGTCACGTAAGTAATTGAACTGATAAACGTAACAGTGTGGTAGATTCTTATCTGCAGTGCCTTAAGTGGAAACACTTAATTGGATTGTTTTATTAATTAACAATTTTACAAATATTTCACAAGCTATTTCAATTCTTTGATATCTTCAGCCAAGACTTTAAAGGACCAAACAATGATCTGTGTTACACATGGGTTAATTTAAAACAGTGATGATGTGAAATCAGTGAAGGTAATTTGAATTTGTCTACCAAAAAATAAATAAAATAGCTGCCTCTCTTATGCCTGTGATGGCCTGTTGCATCTATGTGAGCTACCAGAGCTGCATGGAAATTCAGTAACTAATATTAAACAAATCTTAAATTATAATTTGATTTTGAAACTGGATGAAAACCAGTAAAAAGGGAAAGAGAGAGGTTTAAACAGGTAGTTAAAAATATCAGCTAAACCACTGAACGCAACTGTAAATTTAACCGATGAACAATTAAAGCCATTACCAACAATAAATACATATAAAATATAAAAACACGATTAGTTAGGATACACAGCCTAAAGCAGAAGAAATTGGAGCTTGCTTATACGGTCAAACCAAGCAAAGAGGTATCACTCAAGGTCCTTATTGCTGGTACACACACACACATACACACACACACACACACACACACACACACTAAGCCAAAGGGGAAATCCCCCTCACTGCAGGTAGAAAGTATTTCTTTTGAAACTACAGGAACTATAAAAATCTAAAAGGATCACATATATTTGAGCTGAAGTAGTTCTGTGCCTAAAAGGACTTATTTCAACCTTAATTACTGAGGCAAGCTCCAGTCTAATCTAATCCAGTACAGACCGGCTGAGGAAGGAGTGAATAACCTCAAGTAAAACAAGAAGATAGTTCACATCCCCAAATACGACACGGCTGTAATGCATCTACCATATTTAGGAACTGCGTGACTAATCACTCCCTGCAACAACGCAATCAGAAACTTTTGCTCAAACTCGTGGCGTGCCAGGAGGACATCCCACCTGGGAACTGTTCAGAGATCATGGAAACACAGCTCATCCTTCGCTATTCTTACATCTCTCATTTTCCATTAAATAGCAGGAGGAGTATGAGTAAAATCTTTTGGCTTTGATACATGTGTGAGTGACCTGACCACCTAGTCAGTGCCCCCCAGTTAATTCTCTCCAAAAATGAAATGTCAGATTTCATTTGGCTGTTACTGCTATGCCAGACGTGACGCCTTTTATCGAGGATCATTCCTGGGTGGAAGGACTTAACTCTGCTTACTCTCTTTTCGTAACTCCCATCCTCATGTGTAAGCACAGGAGTCTAATACACCACTGTGACTCCTGTCTTCATTGCATGGCTATTCTGGGCTGAGGTTACCCAGGACACCATGTGGCTACACCCAAATTTAGCTGCCCACAGTATGCCTGAGTTAAATCATCTGTGTTTGTTATGCAAATAATAAATATTCATTAATGGCTCCTCCACGGTTCCTCAGCTTCTTCCTCATTATTTTGTGTCAGCTCTGTAATCTCTAAAGGGATTTTATCCTTCTGGACTTCTAGAAATAATCCTGAACTAATATTGACACGTGCTAAAGAAGTTCACCTGCGGTAATGGAGTTGGACCGGTGGACTGTGAAGAGGGTCGTGGAGCCACGGCCAAACCGCGGGGCTGCCCAGAGAAGAGAGGGTCGGCCAGCGGGACAACGGTGCATCAAAGACACCGAGCTGAACCACCAACTTTGTCCTCACTCCTCTCCGCCTCTCAAGCTCCTACCCTATTTTCAGAAAGACTAACACGGGGGCAAACAGCAACGCCTCAATTATTGTTGTTATCATTTCCAAACAGCAATTTTCCAGGGCACGACATATTTAGGGACGCCTGTATGTGATGTGTATACATGTACATGCACGGGCGCTTGTGTGTATATTTTGTCAAGAATCGCACTCCTTTTCTTAGATCCCCCATATGTTTACCCACGCAGGTTTAGCTCATGAAGTTTCTGTCAGTTTTACTGTAGCCAGTGGGTCCAGAGCCCCCTAGCTGCTCTGCCCAGCGCTGTGGCACAGCGAGGGATGGACTTGGCCGGGCATGGCCGCTCTGGGCGCTGGTCCCATCCCTGCATTGAGGTGATGAAGGAGGACTCTGTCCCCAACAACCCCCTCCCTCAACCACGGCCACAGAGGTGAGGAGGCACCCAGGGGACATGCTGGCTGGCGTCTGAGGATACATTCACACGGCTGACAAGACCGGGCCTGGCTGCTCTCAAGGTGATGGTGCCAGCATGTCTTACCCGCTGCTGCCCACGGCTGCCTTGCTCAGCTGTTAAGTGCTCCACAACTACAGTATAATCAGGCCAGCGTTTTCCATCTCTGTGTGTTCATGAAACAACTGCATTGGTCTGTGCGAATGTGGGTAGGTTACTGCATTGCTATAGACCCATTTACAGCCTACGTCATCAAGAAGCTGCGTGCGCATTTTGGCAACAGAAGTGCTATGTCCCATTGTTTACCTGGTATTGTCTGCACCTCTCTGGGAAGAACCACGTGGAAATTTAGCCCATCAAAATGTCTGGTTGTTGTGTTTTTTATCTTGTGCAGAGACTCCTTAGTGAGTCTGGAAGCTAGCTGTTAGCATTAGCAGCGTTAGCCGCGGTTTTGGTGCATGCCATCAGCCTGTTATAATTTTTATATTGGACACTGGCAGTTTAGATTGTTATGTTATATTAACGAGGCTTGACAACCGAGCTTCATCGTACATAACGTTTTTATCTCGTCAACACCACAACAACTGTTACCATGACAACCTTCCGTTTATACCCGTCATTAACTACGGGTACCGGCAAGTGCAAAAGCCTAATACATCACAGTTAAGTTATCTGAGCAGTTCATGTTCACTTCTGTAAAGGCAAAGAAAGTGAAATCAGCACAATAATACTTACCCTGCCATACAGGTGCAGTCTGCAGTGTGTATATAGTCCTCCACTTTGTTGATAATGCACCAGAGTAGCTTGACAAGCCGTTGCTAGCTGCTAGCCGCCATACTTCCGTTGCCACAATGCAAACTTC
>OOFC01052004.1:0-13411 GCA_900323345.1 Pseudochromis fuscus
AAGAAGCTGCGTGCGCATTTTGGCAACAGAAGTGCTATGGCCCATTGTTTACCTGGTATTGTCTGCACCTCTCTGGGAAGAACACGTGGAAATTTAGCCCATCAAAATGTCTGGTTGTTGTGTTTTTATCTTGTGCAGAGAGTCCTTAGTGAGTGTGGAAGCTAGCTGTTAGCATTAGCAGCATTAGTGAGTGTGGAAGCTAGCTGTTAGCATTAGCAGCGTTAGTGAGTGTGGAAGCTAGCTGTTAGCATTAGCAGCGTTAGCCGCGGTTTTGGTGCATGCCATCAGCCTGTTATCATTTTTATATTGGACACTGGCAGTTTAGATTGTTATGTTATATTAACGAGGCTTGACAACCGAGCTTCATCGTACATAACGTTTTTATCTCGTCAACACCACAACAACTGTTACCATGACAACCTTCCGTTTATACCCGTCATTAACTACGGGTACCGGCAAGTGCAAAAGCCTAATACATGCAGTTCATGTTCATTTCTGTTAAGGCAAAGAAAGTGAAATCAGCACAATAATACTTACCCTGCCATACAGGTGCAGTTTGCAGTGTGTATATAGTCCTCCACTTTGTTGATAATGCACCAGAGTAGCTTGACAAGCCGTTGCTAGCTGCTAGCCGCCATACTTCCGTTGCCACAATGCGCGCACATACTTCTTTGTTTACTAACAGTAAATGGGTCTATAGTCAAGTAATGTTGCTGTCAGCTAATATTGTCAACACTCAGCTAACTTTATCTTGCTATGGATGATGCAGCATTTCAGATTATCTTGTTTGATTAGGCTAATGTAGCAGCTAATGTTAACTTGTCTTGGCTAACGTAGCTAATAAACGTAGCCAAAAAGTTACAGTCCTTATATGGAGAATGTTCTGACCTGGAAGAAGTCTGCGATGGTGGCAACATGACTGGCACAGGCACACTTTCTGGCATCTGCCACATCCTCCCCGACCTGAAGGACAAACACAAAGTTTGGGTTAGGCAACAATGAATAAAATCATCTTTTTTGTAACTTTAATCCAAATAATTGTCCCTCTGGAAGATAGTGTCTTCCTCCCGTTGTCCCCCTCTGGGCGTTTTGTGGCGGACACAGGTTGTGTATTATGAAAACGTCTGGTAATCACAGCTCATTCAGAGCCGCACAATGAAAACACAGCGAGCAGCAATTACACAGAGAAACGTCCTCATCTCATCTGCACAGCCATTTATCTACTGGTAACAACATTTGTATCTGAGTGTGAGCCCATACAGGAACAGACAAAGACCAACAGAGCCTGGATGTTTCTGCAGAGTATTTATTGAACTTTGATGCTTGTTTGTGGTGAGTTGTTGGCTCAGTGTGCGACAATCTGATGCTTTGCTGTGTGATGATGGACGACCAACATGGAGGCTCCTGTTTTCTTTTCATTCACATTAAGGAAACTGATTCAAACTCAGCCCCATCCAGGTGTTGGTGTCCTCCATGTGGTCCAATAAGACCTCATGCTGTAGTCCACGGTGTTGGATGCAGCACTGAGGTCTAAAAGCATTAATACACCAGACTTAGTCTCTATTTCCTGCATTAATCACCAGATGTTTCCTGCAGCTCTGGTCCTGGAAGAAGAAAAGTTTGACTCCACGCAGTAATTAAAGCTTGTTGTTTAAATCCGCCTCGGTCATTACACTTCTCGCTCGCGGTGTCTCTGCTGCTGTTGTCGGTTTCAGAAAGTCAAACCACCATCATGTTTGTCGGAGACTGCAAATTAATGAGCTCCACGTGACTAATTATTCATCTCCTGTTGTTACACATGTCCCAGTCCTCATGAATTAAATGGAGGACAAAGTTCTCCTGCTCTGCTACACATGTGGGTTTGGATCATACAGTAAGTACAACAATGGTGGTGTCTCTGTGTAGGGGGGTTGCGTCTCTTTGTGGTTGTTTTGTGTCTCTTTGTGGTTGTTTTGTGTCTCTTTGGGTTTGTTTTGTGTCTCTTTGGGGTGGTTTTGTGTTTGTATAGTTGTTTTGTGTCTCCTGTTGTTGCACATTTCCCCGCCTCATGTATTAAACGGAGGACATGCTGCTGCCTGTGGATTTGGATCGTACAGTAACTAAATCCTCTGAGACGCTCAGGTCTTACAGCCTCCTGCTCTCTTCTTATTAACACACCGTGAAGACGTCACCCTCCTCTCTCCTGTTCGACATTCAAATATCAGCCGGACTTTCCCGACATCCGACTCTTTCAGCAGGAAACAGGAAATCTTTCCTGTTCTACAGTAAACTGAATGACCAGTCACTCACAGCTGCTTTGTCTTCATCACAGTTTGTTTTTCGTTTTGTTAAGAAGATGTTTGAATCCATTTTCCAGTCGGACAGTTTTCTGGATTTTGTTTGAAATGTTTCAGTTTGAAACAGATAAAACTCAGCGAGAAAAAACATTAAGTTACATCAACTTCCATTCAAATAATAAGACTGCAGCAACATTTATGATGACAAAATCCTTGTATCTGAATATATTATTTTAATCAGTGTTTGGTGAGCACTACATTCATTCAACAGTATGTGGTTTATTTTAGATGATTGTTTTTCATTATTTCACTTGTTTGGGTTTGCGTCCCCCTTTGTCTGCCAATCAAAAGTTGCATGGATGAGCTGCAGAGTAACAAAGTGTTGATATGAAATATGGATGGATTTTAATGCACTTTATTTTGTAGCTTGAAGGTTCTTTAATTTAACAGGAGGTTTCTTTAAAGCAGCAGCACTTTATCTGAGTGCAGTGTCTCTGGACTTCCTCCATCTCTAGTGAAACTGTTCGGCTTTCAGAGGCTTTAAACTTTAAATGTTTTCACCTCACTGCTCTGGTGTATTATACTCTACTTCATGTCAGTCAGCTCACACTCAGAGACAGAAAAACTCATCTGGGAAATCAACTTTCAAATGCTGCCAGGACTGTAACTGCATGAGAGGAAAGTTTCACAAATAGTAAAATTAAACTGCTTATTCCCACAGGTGGCGCTGCAGTCAAACTTGTTTCTCTTTGTAGTTGTTTTGTGTCTCTTTGTAGTTGTTTTGTGTCTCTTTGTAGCTGTTTTACATCATAATTTAGTCTGTAGCTGTGTTGCCTCTCCCTGTCATCATATTTATGAATGGCACATGGTACAATTTCCTGCAGGTGGCGCTGCAGTTGTTCCTCTCCCTGCCTGCAGGTGGCGACGTCAGTGTGTTTGTATCTGCAGCTCAAACTGCTGCTGCTGTGGTTTTTCCTGCTGAGGCTGCAGGTCTGAACTAAAATTGGTCTCATGTAAAAACTACTAAATTAAAAATGTGCTGTGACCCCGAACGGCTCCTCGTTGTGCTTTAACGCAGCGAAGGTCGTTTTCAGTGTGACTCACCCAGTTGATGAGGATATATCGTGGCAGAGCGGCGGTGGGATCCTTCAGGCTGCAGAAGCCGTACATCACCCGGGCGTTGTCAAAGGTCAGCGTGATCTCGGCCAGACCACCACCTGCAACACACAACAGTGGACTTCATTAACATTACTGCAGCAGAGTCACAGTCATGTTGGGTTTTACATGTTGCTGCAGGACCGTCCTCCATCGGGGACAAACTGGACCAGTCGACCGCCTGTGAGAGGAAATGTCGGAAGTGTACGATCGCTTTCTTGTTTTTTATCAATCAATCTAACCTCAGCGACTATCACTGAAAAACAGAAACAGATTAAACTACGAACATTTTTATTGTTAAAACCAAATATTTTCTTGTTATGCTGACATACAAAAGATAATTAGTGTAAATGCTGAGGAATTATCCACACCACTGAGATCCGATTTCTTATTGTTACATCTATTTTTTACAACTTTTACGTACTGTGAGTTTAAAAAAATTGAAATACTCCTTTTTTTTACATTTACCTTTATTCTACTTTTTAAAAAATCCACTTTTTGCGAGATTTTTTATAATGGGACGTAATGAATTTTATGATAAAATCCTCTTTCACATGATTATACTTTCAGCTACTAGGGCTGACCCCTTTCAGTTGGTTGGTCGATTAGTTGGTTGATAAGCTCACATCCAACCAGATTCTCATTAGTCGAATGATCACTTTGATGCATGGTATGAACTCAAGTTTTGCTTTTATTTTGAAAGAGCAAGACTGCGCGCATCAAAAAAGTGTCCAGAAGACTTCTAATGCACATCAGTAGAAACTAGAACGTTTCACTCTTAAAGCTTTGTGTCCGTATTAACATAACGTTTACAAAATATTTAGAAGGCAGGACTTTGTTTATCGTATTTTTTACTTCAGTGGATTACAGTACAGTTCAGGATCTGAGTACTTTTCCACATCCCTGCATTTTTACAGGCTGTTGGTTTCATGCCTCAGATTACGATGCTGTTTTGGAGTTCAGACACAGATACGTCTGCACACACATTCAAACACACCAACACACAAACATGGTGAAGGTGAACATGGCGGTGATGCAAGGCGGTGGGTCGATTCCTCGGAGATTCACGGCGCCGATGCACATTCTGTGTTTCCTCTCAGTCGCTGCTGAAATATTCACATGGTCTCTCTGAGGAGGAGCTGCAGACGTGAAGGAAACTAAAACCATCGCTGTCTAAAAACAGGACGGTCATATTTGAGTGTTCAGTGACCTTTTATGCTCCTGTGAGACAGCAAACATTACAAATATCACTAAGGAGAAGAGGAGGAGTTAGGGGCGGGGTTAGTTTGATTGACAGCTCTGGTCTCCAATGATTTACAGGTGGTTTGGAGGCTCCATTACCAGCGAACTCCAGTCTCACACACATTGGACAGTGTCCTTGCATTCAAGGGTTAGACCCTCCTCCTAACTCCTCCCTTTATGTCCATATATGGTCACTTCCGGCTCCAAATAACCAACATGGCAGCGTTCAAACACCAAACTCCTGGCTTTGAAATGTGAGTCTATAAACCAACAGGAGATGTCACGTCAACTATGTCCATTCTGTATCCGGTTCATAGGATTGCCTTGCTATTGGAGCCTCTAGTGGACGTTAGGAGAACTGCAGTTTATTGCCAGAGGTTGGAAAACATCAGATTTGGGAGACCATTGTTTAATTCTTGTTTTCTTTTAGCTTAAATATTACAACCATCTATCTTAAATTAAAGTTCTCTTTGTGCCTGAAGCTAACCAAAGGTTTGGTACACCATCGCCACATCATGAAAGAGTAGGCTTGTTCATTTTCAACTGTGATTTAAACACTTTATGTGCATGTCTCCTGCTGCTGGAAAACACAACCTATAAGGTCATTTAGATTTGAGGGCTCATTGGACAGAAGTGGCTCTTTATCCTGCATCTCTTCAGGATTACTGAGGAGGTCATTTCACTGTTGAAGCTCCGGTTCATTCCTCTTCTTTATACTCAGTACTGGTGTGTTGATGATATTAGACTCACAGAACGGGGCCTGATTATCATCATAAAGACACATAACCACACGTTACTGAAAACTCTGAAGCATTTTGTTTGTCTTGAAGTAAAAACTGTGCCCACTTCATATGTTTATATCATTTAAATGAATTTTAAAGTTTTGTGCTTTGAAATGATGCATCAGTGTTTCCAGTATGTCCAAGAAACATTTTTCAAGGACATTTACTTATTCCTAGAATATATTTGCCACAAATTCTTAGATTTATGACTTTAATCTCACAAAGTATTTGAATTTATTTCTTCATAAAACTGCAACTGCATTTTCAGAGAATATTCAAGTTTTTTTCTGGTAAGTTTGCAATTGTAATCTCATAATATGAGTTACGTCATCATCAAATTTGAAGTTTTAATCACAAAGAACTAGTTTTTTTTTCTCCATGAACTTGTGACTTTAATCTAAGAAAATTGTGTTTATTTTCTAGTAAATTTGTGAATTTAATATTAAAAATATTGTTATTTCTTGTAAATATTTAAAGCCATAAAATAAAATGCCCCTGTACAGTATGTTGTCATCAGCAAAAGACAACAATTTTCAAGTTTCCCAGGACTGGAAAATTAGGTCTAAAAAATTCCAGGACTCATAATTGTGTGCGAGTTATTGCCTTATGTGCACAAACTACTTGCACGCCATGTCTCTTTGGACATCAATGTGACAATGGTGTTTCAAAGCTGATATTGATTAATTTTTCTGAAAGAAGAAGAAATTGTATTTTCACTTTCTCTCTGGTGTTTACCTCCATCTGTACATCTGCGAGTTGATGTGTATCCACTCACACAACACGCAACCAGAATGAAAAGACAATCATCACACATCGGGAGAATCATTAATCTGTAATGATCGTGTAGCGTGTCATTAACAGTCGTGATAATGAATCCATCCCTCCGACCGCTCAGTAACAATCAGCAGATTGTCTTTACCCTGAAGTAAAACAGCAGAACTTGCAGAGCTCGTTGGGTTTACGGCCTCGGGTCTACAGCAGCAAATTAATGCAATTGCCACACATAGTGTTAAAATGTTCCCAGGCAGCCATTTTCATTAAAAACATAGAAATTATGACAGCAGTACGCCACACTCGGAGGGCTTCACAGCAGAGATGAAATGATTGCACTGATGGAGAAATGTGAATTCTAATGGGAAATAAAAAAAGGAGAAAAGAGGAATTTTACCTCCAGAAGCGGCCAGTGTTAAGTCATTAGTGTCGTCCTCATATGCGTACAAGGCCCTGATAAAAAGACAAAGAAAAAGAGTGTGTTAATTAGATGTAGAAAGCACAACATTACTAAGACTGTAGGACCACATTCTAATAAAAAAGACCGCAAAGATCAATATCTTAATTTTTCCTGAAATTTGATCTTAAGAAAAAGTCAAAATAATGTTCTTTAATGACAGAAATGTTTGTATGTTGTATTCTTAGATTCCCAAACCTGTAAATCCCCCTTGTGCTTAATTTGCATATGTAAATGCTTCAACATTGCCCATAAAAGGGCATGCACACAGCAGTCACAGAAACTGAACAGAGAGGTTGACAAGTCAAAAACGCTGAAATCAAAATGTAAACACAATGAAGCAGCAACTGAAATTGTAAGAAACCCTTCAGTAGCTCCAAAGTGGAGGAACCGCTGCAGGTGGTGGACAACAAACCTGCTGCAGGTTTAGTACTGTCGGTCATTGATATAATAAAATTACACAAGAACAGAATGATTCAGTATGTGCTGTATAGTACAACTGTGTATGTTTGTAGATTTTGTTCTTGCATTCAAACAAATCTACAACGAGAAAACATTACTGTCAAAATCACAAGAATTGTGTGAGTGGAGTTGTGGATGAGTTTCACATATAGATTATAAATAGAAATGGACAAATTAACCAGATCCCAAAAGTGAAGCCAATGCAGAAGTACAAATCAGCACAATACCACCAAATGGCCACTAGATGCTGGCTCCAAAAAAACTCTAGCTCCATTTGACTTCAATTCAAAAATGGTAATTTTCAGGCCTGAAATATCCAGTCAATAAACTTTTCCAAGAGTCATTGCAGTGATTCAAGGTGGTTTACCAACAGTATCACAGTGACTACATCCATCTCTTGGATACAGTCTATGAGAATAAACTACAGTATCATCTGCAAATAACTGAATATGAAAATCAGCAGCAGCCCTAATGATAAACCTTGTGGAACACCTTTGACTGCTTTACAGGGGGATAGTACAAGGTTTCACAAGCCAACGAGTGACGTCATGTTAGCTTCATCCATTCTATATTCAGACTGTGGTTTACACTACACTCTTTCCAAAATGACTGACAGAGAGTGCGTTCAACCACTGTTTGAACAAGAGGCAGATGTCATTACAAACTCTAAGTATCACACTAAACACACAGATAAGGGTGTTAAGTGCTTCAAAGTACTTTTCCATTTAAAAAACTCTCAGTGGTGAATCATCTTAAACAACAGGTTTTCAGACTGATCCTGGTTCAGTGTTTAAACAAAGTTATGCCACTGTGATAAAACAGAATCCTTTCTGGCTCAGTTTACTGTGAATGTGTGATTCACATCAAAAATAAAACAAATCAATGTTTAACAAGACAAAACAACACAAGTAGTACAAACGTCTTCAGGATGACTGACACAGCAGCTTTATCTGGTCAAGATGTGAGTGTGTGATGTCACGAAGCAGATTATTTGGTTTGATTAATGACTGTGGGAACTGTGTCACTGCCTGGATTAGAAAGGCATCATTCACGGACATAAGGTTTGTCTCCTTAGCCCCAAGTAAAACCACACCTCACATCCAACAAGCCTTCACACTAAAAAATGTTGAGTTGTTTTAACCCAGAACTGTGTAAATATTGGACTATTTTTCATTACCCTGGCAAGATGGGCTGTTTCTACCCAACAATCATACATTTTATAGACTTAACCAAACATTTTGTTGTTTTTAAGTTACCATCTTGTCGTTTTTGCCAACCATTTTGTCATTGTTACCCAACATGTTATTGTTTTAACCCAAGATTTTGTTGTTTTCACACCCATCTTCTAGCAAATGTGTAGGTAGTCAAATATTTATCCCGTTCTGGGCTAACACAAGGGGTAAGGGTGTTTAAGGAGATGGACAGCAAAACATGTCCTCACCTTCAGGTCAAAAAGTAAAGAAGACCAAACTACTTTGCCCTCTTCACAAATCTCTTTGTGCATCACAGTAAACATTAATTGCATGGCCCACATATGTCCTCCACATATGTCCTCCACATATGTCCTCATTCATTCAGACCCACCTCTGACCTCGTTGACTCAGGAGGTTAAAGCAAGGTGACAGAGATTACAGCTTAGCCTGCATCTACAGATTGAAAGATTCAGTGTTTGACCTCCTGATGTAGTGAAAAAAAACCAATGCATTAATCTGAAGGTCAGAATTATTTCAACAAAACAAGGAAAAAAACCTGCAGTCAAACTAGAGTCCCCACAGGGAAGGTAGCCACAGTGTCGTCCCCACAAAACCACATCGGGGTCCCTGCAAGGGCCCTGGTCACACTGGAGTCCCCACAAGACCTTAATTATTGTCACACTTTGTCTTATTAATGGTGCCACAGGTGTCTTACTGGCCACTAATGGTATTGTAATTAAAAAATGATAATAATCATTATTCTCCTGTACATTTTTGGCTCTACTTCCAGATACTTTCAGCTAGAAAAATCCCTCAAATATCAAAATGTTATCAACTTTTATTCTTTTTAATCATAAACCACCATTATAAAAGAGATGTTCATAAATCTGCTACAGATAAAATCATATTCCAGGGTAGTGTAATCTATTGATAGTGCACCATATGTTATGAGTTCAGTTTACTGAAACATTACATGCTTCAGGACAATGATGAAGAGGTATTAAAGCATTGGTTACCCTATACCTTGTGAGGTCATTCATTTGTTTGTACAGTGTCAGCTACAAGTAGTTGCTACTGTTCTTTTATAGCCTGTTTTTGTTCACATTTTCTTTAATTGGTGCCATAAATACAGCCAAACCAGCCTTTAGCAGCTGCAGTTTGTAATAAATATGAACGTACAGACTATCAGCACTGGTTCTCTGCTCTGACACAGAATAAACTTAGAAATCTAATGATTTTCAGGCAAACTCTAAATCATGTCTGATGATTTCCAAGCAGATTTATGGACATTCATTCCTATTTATTTTCCTTTCTGTTTTACTGTGTGTCAATGACAATCACAACCTGACTGTATGAGTTGACATGATGCCCAACCATCTCTGTACAAGTAGGAATCTTCCTGAATGCATACTGAGGTGTTTGTGGTGTGAACTGAAAACCGGAAGCAGCAGCTTTTCAAAAAGCTTTTCCTACATTAAATGCACGCAAGGATTGAGGTTAGAGAAATTACCATTTAATCTATCAGGAGATTAGAACCTGGAGAGCAGCGCCACGTAGATTATTGCAGATTATTATTATTGAAAAACTGACGTATAAAACTCTTCAAACTTTCAATCAGCACAAAAGCCATGAGCTGATTTCACACAGATTTATCAATAAAATGTTAGTGTCATTTATTTATCTGCATCATATGAAGTTCAGATTTGAGTGGCACGTTGGTGTGAGGGGATGATGTCTTTTATCTTTGAAAATCACAAACGTATATTGATAAAAATATTGTATTGGAATAGTTTTGATGAATCTGCAGATTCTTTTAAGGTTTTCTGTGCAAAATTCATCATTAAGCTGTAATCTTACAACAAAGTCACAATGTACGACCTTTAAATCCCCACAGAAGTTTCCAATTTTACAGTTTGCAGCCTTTTTCTTCTAATCTGAAGATAATACTGATGTTTTAAAGGCTGTGAACAAAGGTAAAGTAGAAAAAATTACACCTTTATTATTTTATATCGCCCACCTTTCACTTCCCATAATGATTTTGAAATTGTCTTGAAATTACTCCATGCAATACTATTGTCTGACATGTTTGATTGTGCAGTTTAATGGCTGATATGTATTTAACTATGATAAAGTTGGAAAAGATACATCCTTTGTCATTATTAATATTAATGTTATTATTTACATCAACACCTTTTATTTATTTTATCTGGGTTATTTTTTAAATTTATTTTTGTATATCGTCATTTCTTTTCACGTCAGCATGTTGGGTACAAACAATAAAATGTTGAGTAACCTTGATAATTAACCCAGCAATGTGGTTAGTCCAAGATTTACCAGGTAGGAGTAAAAACAACCAGCTTTTTCTTTTTTAACTAACACCATAACAACTACTACTACTACTACTACTACTACTACTATGCCTGCTACAGAAGCTGCAGTGTCACAGCACAAAAGCAAATTCCTGGAGGCAGAAACCAAACTGGAAATAAAGAGATGACAGATAATAAAGACAGCAGGGAAGAAAAGGAGGAATGACAAAAAAAGAGGAAGCATTTAAGATCGACAGAGCGATAAAGAGAAAATGAACAAGTCTCAGTCGCTGATTCAAAGCTCTATAAATAATTCTGTTTAAAGCAGACAGCTGTTTATTATTCATATAAAGCCTCATGACCTAGAAACAGCTCGGTGTTTGTATGAAACCTCAGCAGGGAGAGAGGGAGGAAGAGGAGGAGGCAGAGGAGGAAGACGGAGGAGGAGGAGGAGATGAAGAAGAACCAGGAGAAAACAAAGAAGAAGAAGACCAGAGGAAGAAGTAAAACCACAGAAGAGTAAAGAGACAGGAAGAGGATCAGAGATGAAAGAAATAACCAAATATTTAAGAGGCCTCAGTTAATCAACTAATCAGATCCAGTTCAGATCATCATCATCGGGGAGCATCCTCTCTGCATCCAATCAGGACCAAGCTCTCATCTTATCCACACGTTCAGATCAAAGTGTGAAGGACTCACTAGGCATTTATATGGACCATTGTAATCGGGATAAATGCCTGATCTGAATGAAAATACTTCATATACACACTCCATTGGTAATGAAATCTTCTGATCTGACGTATTCAGAGTGGAATTTCATTCTGAAAGAAAGGAGTGGATCCTCATTCAGATCTGTGTCCATGGAAACACTTGATGTGATCACCTCTCCCCATTTGGGGCGTTCATGTCTTACTGTGCAGCTATGCCTCATGTGACAAAAATACGTGTGTATAAAATAAAAAATGTAAAATACGTGTGTATTTATATATAGACATACATACATACACACACACACATATATATGGGCTATTTAAGTTTGTGTGTGTGTGTGTGTGTGTGTGTGTGCCGACGCTCTCCTTGATGTTTGAAGAATCAGTGAGTGTTTTAAACTGGAGGCGTTACAAAAGCTCTTCTCTCTGATCTGCTTTTTACTGTATACTAAAGAGTGTGTGTGGGTGTGTGTGTGTATGATGTGCTCATTCATGTCACGTTTACATCACATGTGAACATACATGTGATGTATGTTCACATGTGAGTTACAGTTCAGCTAGAAAAACCATTCAAATATGAATCCCTCTATTTGACCTCCTGATGAACTTCTAGTAAAAATACATACATCAATTTAAACGTCAGAATGACTTCCACAAAACAAGGAAAAACTTGCAGTCAAAACAAAGTCACCACAAGCCACAAAGCCTACAGACACATTAAAATCCCTATCAATACCTGTAGACACATTAGAGTCCACACATGACCTGTAAAAACACTGGTATCCCCCGAATACCTGCAGACACAATAGTGTCGCCACAATACCTGCAGACACACTAGTGTCCTCACAATACCTGTAGACACATTAGAGCCCCATAAAAGCTGTAGACAACACTGAAGTCTCCAATACCTGCAGACACACTAGTGTCCTCACAATACCTGGGGACACACTAGTGTCCCCACAATACCTGTAGACACATTAGAGTCCCCATAATACCTGCAGACACACTGAAGTCTCCACAATACCTGAAGACAAACTAGTGTCCTCAAAATACATGCAGACACACTAGTGTCCTCACAATACATGCAGACACACTAGTGTCCTCACAATACCTGTATACACATTACAGAGCCAACAATACTTGTAGACACACTGAAGTCCCCACATGACCTGTAAACACACTGGTGTCCCCAAAATACCTGTAGACACATTAGAGCCCCATAAAAGCTGTAGACACACTGAAGTCTCCACAATACCTGCAGACACACTAGTGTCGCCACAATACCTGCAGATGCACTAGTGTCCCCATAATACCTGCAGACACATTAGAGTCCCCACAATACCTGTAGACACACTGAAGTCCCCACATGACCTGTAAACACACTGGTGTCCCCAAAATACCTGTAGACACTTTAGAGCCTCCATAAAACCTGTAGACCCACTGAAGTCTCCACAAAACCTGTAAACGCATTAGAGTCCTGACAATACCTGGAGACACAGAGTCCCCACATGACCTGTAAATACACCGGTGTCCCCACGAGGCCTGTAAACATACTGGTATCCCCACAATACCAGCAGACAAACTAGTGTCCTCACAATAAATGGGGACACACTAGTGTCCTCAAAATACATGTATAGACATTACAGTCCCCGCAATGCTTGCAAACACACTAGTGTCCCCACAAAACCTGTAGACACACTGAAGTCCCCACATGGCCTGTAAATACACCATAGGTGACTGACATCCTCAACAACAGAATCTCAGAATCTGCTGTTCCCATTATTTTGTCCAACTATGTGCCTGGCGCAGACTGTGGTGCTGAGGGTTTCCAAGACAAACCATCATCCCTACTGGAAACGTCAACACGGAAACCGCACAGCACCTCCCCCTAACTCCTCCACTGACCTCACATCATCATCTAGGTAACAGCAGTTTGCATTTTGAGAGTAGCAAAGACATCATGACGGCAGGAACGGTGTGTAAAGGAGAGCTAAAGGACACACACGGACACACACACTCCCACACACACACACACACACACACACACACACACA